>BQNB010005617.1:0-101353 GCA_026074375.1 Tanacetum coccineum
TATCGCGATCGCTATCGTTATCGGTATCGCGATCGCTATCGTTATCGGTATCGCGATCGCTATCGTTATCGGTATCGCGATCGCTATCGTTATCGGTATCGCGATCGCTATCGTTATCGGTATCGCGATCGCTATCGTTATCGATATCGTTATCGCGATCGAGATCGTTATCGCTATCGGTATCTTTATCGTCATCGCTATCGGGATCGCGCTTGCTATCGTTATCGGTATCGCGATCGCTATCGTTATCGGTATCGAGATCGCTATTTTATCGTTATCGCTATCGCTATTGTTATTTTATCGTTATCGATATAGTTATCGCGATCGCTATTTTATCGTTATCGCTATCGCTATCGTTATCGCTATCGCTATCGGTATCGTTATCGGTATCGCGATCGGCATCGTTATCGGTATCACGATCGGTATCGTATCGCGATCGCGATCGTTATCGGTATCGCGATCGCTATCGTTATCGGTATCGCGATCGCGATCGCTATCGTTATCGGTATCTCGATCGGTATCGCTATCGGTATCGCGAGCGCCATCGCTATCGGTATCGCGATCGGTATCGTTATCGGTATCGCGATCGGTATCGGTATCGCGATCGGTATCGCGATCGGTATCGTTATCGGTATCGTTATCGCGATCGGTATCGCGATCGGTATCGTTATCGGTATCGTGATCGGTATCGTTATCGGTATCGCGATCGCCATCGCTATCGGTATCGCGATCGGTATCGCGATCGGTATCGTTATCGGTATCGCGAGCGCCATCGCTATCGGTATCGCGAGCGCCATCGCTATCGGTATCGCGAGCGCCATCGCTATCGGTATCGCGAGCGCCATCGCTATCGGTATCGCGAGCGCCATCGCTATCGGTATCGCGAGCGCCATCGCTATCGGTATCGCGAGCGCCATCGCTATCGGTATCGCGAGCGCCATCGCTATCGGTATCGCGAGCGCCATCGGTATCTTTATCGGTATTGCGATCGAGATCGTTATCTCTATCGGTATCTTTATCGGTATCGCGATCGAGATCGTTATCGCTATTGTTATCGTTATCATTATCGGTATCGTTATCGGAATCGCGATCGGTATCGTTATCGGAATCGTTATCGGTATCGTTATCAGAATCGCGATCGGTATCATTTTCGGTATCGCGATCGGTATCGTTATCGGTATCGTGATCGGTATCGTTATCGGTATCGCGATCGCTATCGTTATCGGTATCGCGATCGCTATCGTTATCGATATCGTTATCGCGATCGAGATCGTTATCGCTATCGGTATCTTTATCGTCATCGCTATCGGGATCGCGCTTGCTATCGTTATCGGTATCGCGATCGCTATCGTTATCGGTATCGAGATCGCTATCGAGATCGTTATCGATATAGTTATCGCGATCGCTATTTTATCGTTATCGCTATCGCTATCGTTATCGCTATCGCTATCGGTATCGTTATCGGTATCGCGATCGGCATCGTTATCGGTATCGCGATCGCGATTGCTATCGTTATCGTTATCGGTATCGCGATCGGTATCGTTATCGGTATCGCGAGCGCCATCGCTATCGGTATCGTGAACGCCATCGCTATCGGTATCGCGAGCGCCATCGCTATCGGTATCGCGAGCGCCATCGCTATCGGTATCGCGAGCGCCATCGCTATCGGTATCGCGAGCGCCATCGGTATCTTTATCGGTATTGCGATCGAGATCGTTATCGCTATCGGTATCTTTATCGGTATCGCGATCGAGATCGTTATCGGTATCGCGATCGCGATCGGTATCGTTATCGGTATCGCGATCGGTATCGTTATCGGTATCGCGATCGGTATCGCGATCGGTATCGTTATCGGTATCGATATCGGTATCGTTATCGGTATCGCGATCGTTATCGTTATCGGTATCGCGATCGGTTTCGTTATCGGTATCGCGATCGCTATCGTTATCGTTATCGTTATCGCGATCGCTATTGTTATCGTTATCGCTATCGCTATCGTTATCGCTATCGCTTTCGGTATCCTTATCGGTATCGCTATCGGTATCGGTATTGGTATCGCGATCGGTATCGTTATCGGTATCGCGATCGGTATCGTATCGCGATCGCGATCGTTATCGGGATCGCGATCGGTATCCCGATCGCGATCGGTATACCGATCACGATCGTTATCGTTATCGCGATCGCGATCGTTATCGCGATCGGTATCGCGATCGGTATCGTTATCGGTATCGTGATCGGTATCGTTATCGGTATCGCGATCGCTATCGTTATCGGTATCGCGATCGCTATCGTTATCGGTATCGCGATCGCTATCGTTATCGGTATCGCGATCGCTATCGTTATCGGTATCGCGATCGCTATCGTTATCGGTATCGAGATCGCTATCGATATCGTTATCGCGATCGCTATTTTATCGTTATCGCTATCGCTATCGTTATCGCTATCGCTATCGGTATCGTTATCGGTATCGCGATCGGCATCGTTATCGGTATCACGATCGGTATCGTATCGCGATCGCGATCGTTATCGTATCGCGATCGCATTCATTATCGGTATCGCGATCGCGATCGTTATCCTTATCGCGATCGCTATCGTTATCGGTATCGCGATCGCGATCGCTATCGTTATCGGTATCGCGAGCGCCATCGCTATCGGTATCGTGAACGCCATCGCTATCGGTATCGCGAGCGCCATCGCTATCGGTAGCGCGAGCGCCATCGCTATCGGTATCGCGAGCGCCATCGCTATCGGTATCGCGTGCGCCATCGCAATCGGTATCGCGAGCGCCATCGCTATCGGTATCGCGAGCGCCATCGCTATCGGTATCGCGAGCGCCATCGCTATCGGTATCGCGAGCGCCATCGCTATCGGTATCGCGAGCGCCATCGCTATCGGTATCGCGAGCGCCATCGCTATCGGTATCGCGAGCGCCATCGCTATCGGTATCGCTATCGTGATCGCGATCGCTATCGTGATCGCGATCGTTATCGTCATCGCTATCGTGATCGCTATCGTTATCGCTATCGTGATCGCTATCGCTATCGTGATCGCGATTGCCATCGCTATCGCCATCGCTATCATGATCGCTATCGCCATCGCTATCGCCATCGCTATCGTGATCGCTATCGCCATCGCTATCGTGATCGCTATCGCCATCGCTATCGTGATCGCTATCGCCATCGCTATCGTGATCGCTATCGCCATCGCTATCGGGATCGCTATCGTCATCGCTATCGGGATCGCTATCGTCATCGCTATCGGGATCGCTATCGTCATCGCTATCGGGATCGCTATCGTCATCGCTATCGGGATCGCTATCGTCATCGCTATCGGGATCGCTATCGTCATCGCTATCGGGATCGCTATCGTCATCGCTATCGGGATCTAACGTTATCGGTATCGCACGGAGCGCCATCGCTATCGGTATCTTGAACACAATCAGCTATCGGGATTATCGCGGAGCATCGACTATCGGTAGCCGCGAAGCGCCATCGCTTAATGGTTTAATCGCGTGCGCCCATCGTATCGGTATCTCTGTGGCCTTCGCAATCGGTTTCGCGAGCGCCATGCGCTTATTGGTATCTCGTAGGGCCATCGCTATCGGTATGCGAGCGCATCGCTATCGCTATCGCGATACGCCATCGTTTATAGGTGAGTTATCGCGAGCGCACGCTATCGGGTATCGCGGTTAAAAGCGCCATCGCTATAGGTTTCGCGCGGAGCGCCATCGCTATCGGGTATCGCGAAGCGCCATTCCTTAATCGGTATCGCGAACGCCATCGCTATCAGGTTATCGCGCGCCCATCGCTTTCGGTATCGCAGTGCGCCATCGCTATCGGTATCGCGTTAGTAAGCGCACATCGCTATTCGGTATCTGCGAGCGCCATCGCTATGGTACGCGAGCGCCATCGTAATCCGGTAATCAGCGGAACGCCATCGCTACTCGGTATCGCGTTGTGCGCCATCTCTATCGGTCATATAGCGACGCGCCATTCGCTATCGGCTCATCGCGATCGGTATCGTTATCCGGTATCGCGTATGGTATCGGTTATCGCGATACGGTATCGCGTTAGGTGTCGTTATCTGGTATTCGTTATCGCGATCGGATATCGCGGGGGGGATCGGTATCGTTATCGGTATCGTGACGGTATCGTTATCAGGTATCGCGATCGCTATAAGTTATCGTTTGGTATCGTAGGGTTCGCTATCGATATCGTTATCGCGATCGCTATTTTATCGTTATCGCTATCGCTATCGTTATCGCTATCGCTATCGGTATCGTTATCGGTATCGCGATCGGCATCGTTATCGGTATCACGATCGGTATCGTATCGCGATCGCGATCGTTATCGTATCGAGATCGCATTCATTATCGGTATCGCGATCGCGATCGTTATCCTTATCGCGATCGCTATCGGTATCGCGATCGCGATCGCTATCGTTATCGGTATCTCGATCGGTATCGCAATCGGTATCGTTATCGGTATCGCGATCGGTTTCGTTATCGGTATCGCGATCGCTATCGTTATCGTTATCGTTATCGCGATCGCTATTGTTATCGCTATCGCTATCGCTTTCGGTATCCTTATCGGTATCGCTATCGGTATCGGTATTGGTATCGCGATCGGTATCGTTATCGGGATCGCGATCGGTATCCCGATCGCGATCGGTATACCGATCACGATTGTTATCGTTATCGCGATCGCGATCGTTAACATTATCTCGATCGCGATCGTTATCGCGATCGCTATCGCGATCGCTATCGTTATCGGTATCGCGATCGCTATCGTTATCGGTATCGCGATCGCTATCGTTATCCGTATCGCGATCGCTATCGTTATCGGTATCGCGATCGCTATCGTTATCGGTATCGCGATCGCTCTCGTTATCGGTATCGCGATCGCTATCGTTATCGGTATCGAGATCGCTATCGATATCGTTATCGCGATCGCTATTTTATCGTTATCGCTATCGCTATCGGTATCGTTATCGGTATCGCGATCGGCATCGTTATCGGTTTCACGATCGGTATCGTTATCGGGATCGCGATCGTTATCCTTATCGCGATCGCTATCGTTATCGGTATCGCGATCGCGATCGCTATCGTTATCGGTATCTCGATCGGTATCGCGATCGGTATCGTTATCGGTATCGCGGAGTTAGCGCCGATCGCTTCGGTATCGTGAACGACATCGCTTCGGTATCGCGAGCGCCATCGCTATCGGTATTAGCAGCTGCTAGCGTCCATCGCTATTGGTATCGCCCCACGAGCCATCGCTTTCGGTTATCGCAGGGCCATGCTATCGGTATCGCGAGCGCCATCGCTATCGGTATCGCGAGCGCCATCGCTATCGGTATCGCGAGCGCCATCGCTATCGGTATCGCGAGCGCCATCGCTATCGGTATCGCGATCGCCATCGCTATCGGTATCGCGAGCGCCATCGCTATCGGTATCGCGAGCGCCATCGCTATCGGTATCGCGAGCGCCATCGCTATCGGTATCGCGAACGCCATCGCTATCGGTTATTCGCGGCGCCATCGCGATCGGCTCATCGCGAGCGCCATAGATATCGGTGTCGCTTGCAGCGCCCAGCGGAATCCTTTATCGGTATTGCGATCTGACGATCGTTATCTCTATCGGTATCTTTTCGGTATCGCGATCTGAGGATCGTTATCGTATTGTTTATCTGTTATCATTATCGTAGCGTTATCAGTATCGCGATCGTTTCGTTATCGGAATTGTTATCGGTATCGTTAATCAGAATCGCGTTCTGTTCATTTTCGGTATCGCTGTCAGGTATGTTTTCGGTATCGTTTTCGGTTATCGTTATCGGCTGTCGCGGGATCGCTATCGTTATCGGTATCGCTTGATCGCTTATAGTTATCGATGATTGTATACTCGCGATCGAGATCGTTATCGCTATCGGTATCTTTATCGTCATCGCTATCGGGATCGCGCTTGCTATCGTTATCGGTATCGCGATCGCTATCGTTAATGGTATCGAGATCGCTATCGCTATCGTTATCGTTATCGTTATCGCTATCGTTATCGCTATCGAGATAGTTATCGATATAGTTATCGCGATCGCTATTTTATCGTTATCGCTATCGCTATCGTTATCGCAATCGCTATCGGTATCGTTATCGGTATCGCGATCGGCATCGTTATCGGTATCACGATCGGTATCGTATCGCGATCGCGATCGTTATCGTATCGCGATCGCATTCATTATCGGTATCGCGATCGGTATCGTTATCGGTATCGCGATCGCGATCGCTATCGTTATCGGTATCTCGATCGGTATCGCGATCGGTATCGCGAGCGCCATCGCTATCGGTATCGCGATCGGTATCGTTATCGGTATCGCGATCGGTATCGGTATCGCGATCGGTATCGCGATCGGTATCGTTATCGGTATCGTTATCGCGATCGGTATCGTTATCGGTATCGTGAACGGTATCGCTATCAGTATCGCGAGCGCCATCGCTATCGGTATCGCGACCGCCATCGCGATCGGTATCATCATCGGTATCGTTATCGGTATCGCGAGCGCCATCGCTATCGGTATCGTGAACGCCATCGCTATCGGTATCGCGAGCGCCATCGCTATCGGTATCGCGAGCGCCATCGCTATCGGTATCGCGAGCGCCATCGCTATCGGTATCGCGAGCGCCATCGCAATCGGTATCGCGAGCGCCATCGCAATCGGTATCGCGAGCGCCATCGCTATCGGTATCGCGAGCGCCATCGCTATCGGTATCGCGAGCGCCATCGCTATCGGTATCGCGATCGCGATCGCTATCTCCGGTCTCGCGGAGCGCCATCGCTATGGTTTATCGCAGATGCGCAATCGCATATCGGTATCGCGAGCGGCCATGCTATCGGGTTCGCCGAACCGCCATCGCTTTCGGTTTTCGCTGAGGCGCCATGCTATCGTATCGCGCGCGCCATCGCTATCTGGTATCGCTGAGCGGCCATCGGTATCTTTATCGGGTTGTATTGCGATATCGAGATTGTTAATCTTCTATCGGTATCTTTATCGGTATCGCGATCGAGATCGTTATCGCTATTGTTATCGTTATCATTATCGGTATCGTTATCGGAATCGCGATCGGTATCGTTATCGGAATCGTTATCGGTATCGTTATCAGAATCGCGATCGGTATCATTTTCGGTATCGCGATCGGTATCGTTATCGGTATCGTGATCGGTATCGTTATCGGTATCGCGATCGCTATCGTTATCGGTATCGCGATCGCTATCGTTATCGATATCGTTATCGCGATCGAGATCGTTATCGCTATCGGTATCTTTATCGTCATCGCTATCGGGATCGCGCTTGCTATCGTTATCGGTATCGCGATCGCTATCGTTATCGGTATCGAGATCGCTATCGAGATCGTTATCGATATAGTTATCGCGATCGCTATTTTATCGTTATCGCTATCGCTATCGTTATCGCTATCGCTATCGGTATCGTTATCGGTATCGCGATCGGCATCGTTATCGGTATCACGATCGGTATCGTATCGCGATCGCGATCGTTATCGTATCGCGATCGCATTCATTATCGGTATCGTGATCGCGATCGTTATCCTTATCGCGATCGCTATCGTTATCGGTATCGCGATCGCGATCGCTATCGTTATCGGTATCTCGATCGGTATCGCTGAATCGTATCGTTATACGGTTATCGCAGATCAGATATCGTTATCGGTATCGCGATCGGTATCGTTATCGGTATCGATATCGGTATCGTTATCGGTATCGCGATCGTTACCGTTATCGGTATCGCGATCGGTTTCGTTATCGGTATCGCGATCGCTATCGTTATCGTTAATAATTATGCTTGTTGCTATTGTATCGTTATCGCTATCGCTATCGTTATCGCTTATCGCTTTTCGGTATCCTTTTAGGTATCGCTATCCGGTATATCGGTATTGGTTAGGCGATCGGTATGTTATCGGTATCTGCAGATCGGTATGTATCGTATCGCTTGATCGCGATCGTTATGGGGATCTCGATCGGGTTTATACGATCCACGCTCGTTATGTCTTATCGCGCGATCGCGATCGTTAACATTATCTCGATCGCGATCGTTATCGCGATCGCTATCGTTATCGGTATCGCGATCGCTATCGTTATTGGTATCGCGATCGCTATCGTTATCCGTATCGCGATCGCTATCGTTATCGGTATCGCGATCGCTATCGTTATCGTTATCGCGATCGCTATCGCTATCGTTATCGCTATCATCATCGGTATCGTTATTGGTATCATCATCGGTATCGTTATCGGTATCGTGATCGCTATCGTCATCGCTATCGGGATCGCTATCGTCATCGCTATCGGAATCGCTATCGTCATTGCTATCGGGATCGCTATCGTCATCGCTATCGGGGTCGCTATCGTCATCGCTATCGGGGTCGCTATCGTCATCGCTATCGGGATCGCTATCGTCATCGCTATCGGGATCGCTATCGTCATCGCTATCGGGATCGCTATCGTCATCGCTATCGGGATCGCTATCGTCATCGCTATCGGGATCGCTATCGTCATCGCTATCGGGATCGCTATCGTTATCGCTATCGGGATCGCTATCGTCATCGCTATCGGGATCGCTATCGTCATCGCTATCGGGATCGCTATCGTGATCGCTATCGTTATCGCGATCGTGATCGCGATCGTTATCGCTATCGTGATCGCGATCATTATCGTCATCACTATCGTGATCGCGATCGCTATCGTGATCGCGATCGTTATCGTCATCGCTATCGTGATCGCTATCGTGATCGCTATCGTTATCGCTATCGTGATCGCTATCGTTATCTCTATCGTGATCGCTATCGTTATCGCTATCGTTATCGCTATCGTCATCGCTATGGTGATAGCTATCGTGATCGCTATCGTAATCGCTATCGTGATCGCTATCGTTATCGCTATCGTGATCGCGATCGTTATCGTCATAGTGATCGTGATCGCTATCGTGATCGTTATAGCTATCGCTATCGTGATCGCTATCGTTATCGCTATCGTGATCGCTATCGCTATCGCTATCGTGATCGCGATTGCCATCGCTATCGTGATCGCTATCGCCATCGCTATCATGATCGCTATCGCCATCGCTATCGTGATCGCTATTGCCATCGCTATCGTGATCGCTATCGCCATCGCTATCGGGATCGCTATCGTCATCGCTATCGGGATCGCGCTCGCTATCGTTATCGGTATCGCGATCGCTATCGTTATCGGTATCGCGAGCGCCATCGCTATCGGTATCGCGAGCGCCATCGCTATCGGTATCGCGAGCGCCATCGCTATCGGTATCGCGAGCGCCATCGCTATCGGTATCGCGAGCGCCATCGCTATCGGTATCGCGAGCGCCATCGCTATCGGTATCGCGAGCGCCATCGCTATCGGTATCGCGAGCGCCATCGCTATCGGTATCGCGAGCGCCATCGCTATCGGTATCGCGAGCGCCATCGCTATCGGTATCGCGAGCGCCATCGCTATCGGTATCGCGAGCGCCATCGCTATCGGTATCGCGAGCGCCATCGCTATCGGTATCGCGAGCGCCATCGCTATCGGTATCGCGAGCGCCATCGCTATCGGTATCGCGAGCGCCATCGCTATCGGTATCGCGAGCGCCATCGCTATCGGTATCGCGAGCGCCATCGCTATCGGTATCGCGAGCGCCATCGCTATCGGTATCGCGAGCGCCATCGCTATCGGTATCGCGAGCGCCATCGCTATCGGTATCGCGAGCGCCATCGCTATCGGTATCGCGAGCGCCATCGTTATCGGTATCGCGAGCGCCATCGGTATCTTTATCGGTATTGCGATCGAGATCGTTATCGCTATCTTTATCGGTATCGCGATCGAGATCGTTATCGCTATTGTTATCGTTATCATTATCGGTATCGTTATCGGAATCGCGATCGGTATCGTTATCATAATCACGATCGGTATCGTTATCGATATCATTATCGGTATCGTTATCAGAATCGCGATCGGTATCGTTTTCGGTATCGCGATCGGTATCGTTATCGGTATCGCGATCGGTATCGTTATCGGTATGGCGATCGCTATCGTTATCGGTATCGCGATCGCTATCGTTATCGGTATCGCGATCGCTATCGATATCGTTATCGCGATCGAGATCGTTATCGCTATCGGTATCTTTATCGTCATCGCTATCGGGATCGCGCTCGCTATCGTTATCGGTATCGCGATCGCTATCGTTATCGGTATCGCGATCGCTATCGAGATCGTTATCGATATAGTTATCGCGATCGCTATTTTATCGTTATCGCTATCGCTATCGGTATCGTTATCGGTATCGCGATCGGCATCGTTATCGGTATCACGATCGGTATCGTATCGCGATCGCGATCGTTATCGTATCGAGATCGCTATCGAGATCGTTATCGATATAGTTATCGCGATCGCTATTTTATCGTTATCGCTATCGCTATCGTTATCGCTATCGGTATCGTTATCGGTATCGCGATCGGCATCGTTATCGGTATCACGATCGGTATCGTATCGCGATCGCGATCGTTATCGTATCGCGATCGCATTCATTATCGGTATCGCGATCGCGATCGTTATCCTTATCGCGATCGCTATCGTTATCGGTATCGCGATCGCGATCGCTATCGTTATCGGTATCGCGAGCGCCATCGCTATCGGTATCGTGAACGCCATCGCTATCGGTATCGCGAGCGCCATCGCTATCGGTAGCGCGAGCGCCATCGCTATCGGTATCGCGAGCGCCATCGCTATCGGTATCGCGTGCGCCATCGCAATCGGTATCGCGAGCGCCATCGCTATCGGTATCGCGAGCGCCATCGCTATCGGTATCGCGAGCGCCATCGCTATCGGTATCGCGAGCGCCATCGCTATCGGTATCGCGAGCGCCATCGCTATCGGTATCGCGAGCGCCATCGCTATCGGTATCGCGAGCGCCATCGCTATCGGTATCGCTATCGTGATCGCGATCGCTATCGTGATCGCGATCGTTATCGTCATCGCTATCGTGATCGCTATCGTGATCGCTATCGTTATCGCTATCGTGATCGCTATCGAATGGTTTAGCGCGATCGGTATGTTATCGTATCGCGATCGGTTTACGTATCGCGGATAGTTTATCGGGGATCGGCGACGGTTTCCCGATCCTATCGGTATCGCGATCGGTATCGTTATCGGTATCGCGATCGGTATCGTTATCGGTATCGTGATCGGTATCGTTATCGGTATCGCGATCGGTATCGTTATCGGTATCGCGATCGGTATCGCTATCGGTATCGCGATCGGTATCGTTATCGGTATCGCGATCGGTATCGTTATCGGTATCGCGATCGGTATCGTTATCGGTATCGCGATCGGTATCGTTATCGGTATCGCGATCGGTATCGTTATCGGTATCGCGATCGGTATCGTTATCTGTATCGCGATCGGTATCGTTATCGGTATCGCGATCGGTATCGTTATCGGTATCGCGATCGGTATCGTTATCGGTATCGATATCGGTATCGTTATCGGTATCGCGATCGTTATCGTTATCGGTATCGCGATCGGTTTCGTTATCGGTATCGCGATCGCTATCGTTATCGTTATCGTTATCGCGATCGCTATAGTTATCGTTATCGTTATCGTTATCGCTATCGCTTTCGGTATCCTTATCGGTATCGCTATCGGTATTGGTATCGCGATCGGTATCGCGATCGGTATCGTATCGCGATCGCGATCGGTATCGTATCGCGATCGCGTTCGTTATCGGGATCGCGATCGGTATCCCGATCGCGATCGTTATCGTTATCGCGATCGCGATCGTTAACATTATCTCGATCGCGATCATTATCGGTATCGCGATCGGTATCGTATCGCGATCGCGATCGTTATCGGGATCGCGAATCACGATCGTTATCGTTATCTTGATCGCGATCGTTAACATTATCTCGATCGCGATCGTTATCGCGATCGCTATCGCGATCGCTATCGTTATCGGTATCGCGATCGCTATCGTTATCGGTATCGCGATCGCTATCGTTATCGGTATCGCGATCGCTATCGTTATCGGTATCGCGATCGCGATCGCTATCGTTATCGGTATCTCGATCGGTATCGCGATCGGTATCGTTATCGGTATCGCGATCGGTATCGTTATCGGTATCGCGATCGCTATCGTTATCGGTATCGCGATCGCTATCGTTATCGGTATCGCGATCGCGATCGCTATCGTTATCGGTATCGCGATCGCTATCGTTATCGGTATCGCGATCGGTATCGTTATCGGTATCGCTATCGGTATCGCGATCCCCATCGCTATCGGTATCGTTATCGGGATCGCGATTCCGATATGTATCGCTATCGCTATCGCGATATGTATCGCTATCGCTATCGCGATCGGTATCGTTATCGGGATCGCGATCGGTATCGTTATCGGGATCGTTATTGGTATCGCGATCGGGAGCGCTATCGGTATCGCGATCGGGATCGCTATCGGTATCGCAATCGCGGTCGCTATCGGTATCGCGATCGCTATCGGTATTGGTATCGTTATCGGTATCGTTATCGGTATCATTATCGGAATCGCGATCGGTATCGTTATCGGTATCGCGAGCGCCATCGCTATCGGTATCGCGAGCGCCATCGCTATCGGTATCGCGAGCGCCATCGCTATCGGTATCGCGAGCGCCATCGCTATCGGTATAGCAATCCCCATCGCTATCGCTATCGCGATCGTTATAACTCTCGCGATCGGTATCGCTATCGCTATCGCGATATGTATCGCTATCGCTATCGCGATCGGTATCGTTATTGGTATCGCGATCGGTATCGTTATCGGGATCGTTATTGGTATCTCGATCGAGATCGTTATTGGTATCGCGATCGGGAGCGCTATCAGTATCGTTATCGGTATCGCGATCGGTATCGTTATCGGTATAACGAGCGGTTTTCGTTATCGGTTCGAGATCGGTTATCGTTTTTGTATCGCGATCTGTTAGCGTTAGCTCGGTATCCCGATCGGTATCGTTATCGGTATCGCGATGTATCGTGTGTCGGTATCGACGATCGATATCCTTATCTGGTATCGGTAGATGCATATCGTTATCGTTTATCGGATAGCTATTTTGTTTAAAAATCGTTATCGCTATCGCTATCGTTATCGCTTTCGCTTTCGGTATCCTTATCGGTATCGCTATTTGTATCGTTATCGGTATCGCGATCGGTATCGTTATCGGTATCGCGATAGGTATCGTTATCGGTATCGCGATCGGTATCGTATCGCGATCGCTATCGTTATCGCTATCGTCATCGCTATCGTTATCGGTATCGCGATCGCTATCGTTATCGGTATCGCGATCGCTATTGTTATGGGTATCGCAATCGCTATCGTTATCGTTATCGCGATCGCTATCGCTATCGTTATCGCTATCATCATCGGTATCGTTATTGGTATCATCATCGGTATCGCTATCGGTATCGCGAGCGCCGTCGCTATCGGTATCGCGAGCGCCGTCGCTATCGGTATCGCGAGCGCCGTCGCTATCGGTATCGCGAGCGCCATCGCTATCGGTATCGCGAGCGCCATCGCTATCGGTATCGCGAGCGCCATCGCTATCGCGGAATCTCAGACGCGCCATCGCTATCGGTTCGCTGACGCCATTCGGTTATCGTCGTATCGCGAGCGCCATCGCTATCGGTATCGCGAGCGCCATCGCTATCGGTATCGCGAGCGCCATCGCTATCGGTATCGCGAGCGCCATCGCTATCGGTATCGCGAGCGCCATCGCTATCGGTATCGCGAGCGCCATCGCTATCGGTATCGCGAGCGCCATCGCACACCATCGCTATCGGCTATTCGCGAGCGCCTTCGGTATCGTATCGCGAGCGCCAATCAGAATCGCGATCGGTATCGTTTTCGGTATCGCGATCGGTATCGTTATCGGTATCGTGATCGGTATCGTTATCGGTATCGCGATCGCTATCGTTATCGGTATCGCGATCGCTATCGTTATCGATATCGTTATCGCGATCGAGATCGTTATCGCTATCGGTATCTTTATCGTCATCGCTATCGGGATCGCGCTCGCTATCGTTATCGGTATCGCGATCGCTATCGTTATCGGTATCGCGATCGCTATCGTTATCGGTATCGAGATCGCTATCGAGATCGTTATCGATATAGTTATCGCGATCGCTATTTTATCGTTATCGCTATCGCTATCGTTATCGCTATCGCTATCGGTATCGTTATCGGTATCGCGATCGGCATCGTTATCGGTATCACGATCGGTATCGTATCGCGATCGCGATCGTTATCGTATCGCGATCGCATTCATTATCGGTATCGCGATCGCGATCGTTATCCTTATCGCGATCGCTATCGTTATCGGTATCGCGATCGCGATCGCTATCGTTATCGGTATCTCGATCGGTATCGCGATCGGTATCGTTATCGGTATCGCGAGCGCCATCGCTATCGGTATCGTGAACGCCATCGCTATCGGTATCGCGAGCGCCATCGCTATCGGTATCGCGAGCGCCATCGCTATCGGTATCGCGAGCGCCATCGCTATCGGTATCGCGAGCGCCATCGCTATCGGTATCGCGAGCGCCATCGCTATCGGTATCGCGAGCGCCATCGCTATCGGTATCGCGAGCGCCATCGCTATCGGTATCGCGAGCGCCATCGCTATCGGTATCGCGAGCGCCATCGCTATCGGTATCGCTATCGTGATCGCGATCGCTATCGTGATCGCGATCGTTATCGTCATCGCTATCGTGATCGCTATCGTTATCGCTATCGTGATCGCTATCGTTATCGCTATCGTGATCGCTATCGTTATCGCTATCGTGATCGCTATCATTATCGCTATCGTGATCGCTAGCATTATCGCTATCATGATCGCTATCATTATCGCTATCGTGATCTCTATCATTATCACTATCATTATCGCTATCGTGATCACGATCGCTATCGTGATCGTGATCGCGATCGCTATCGTGATCGTAATAGCTATCGCTATCGTCATCGCTATCGCCGTTGCTATCGTGATCGCTATCGCCGTCGCTATCGTGATCGCTATCGCCGTCGCTATCGTGATCGCTATTGCCGTCGCTATCGTGATCGCTATCGCCGTCGCTATCGTGATCGCTATCGCCGTCGCTATCGTGATCGCTATCGCTATCGCTATCGCTATCGCTATCGCTATCGCTATCGCGATCCCTATCGCTATCGGTATTGCGATCCCCATCGCTATCGGTATCGTTATCGGGATCGTTATTGGTATCGCTATCGGTATCGCGATCCCCATCGCTATCGGTATCGTTATCGGGATCGCGATTCCGATATGTATCGCTATCGCTATCGCGATATGTATCGCTATCGCTATCGCGATCGATATCGTTATCGGGATCGCGATCGGTATCGTTATCGGGATCGTTATTGGTATCGCGATCGGGAGCGCTATCGGTATCGCAATCGGGATGGCTATCGGTATCGCAATCGCGGTCGCTATCGGTATCGCGATCGCTATCGGTATTGGTATCGTTATCGGTATCGTTATCGTTATCATTATCGGAATCGCGATCGGTATCGTTATCGGTATCGCGAGCGCCATCGCTATCGGTATCGCGAGCGCCATCGCTATCGGTATCGCGAGCGCCATCGCTATCGGTATCGCGAGCGCCATCGCTATCGGTATAGCAATCCCCATCGCTATCGCTATCGCGATCGGTATAACTCTCGCGATCGGTATCGCTATCGCTATCGCGATATGTATCGCTATCGCTATCGCGATCGGTATCGTTATTGGTATCGCGATCGGTATCGTTATCGGGATCGTTATTGGTATCTCGATCGGGATCGTTATTGGTATCGCGATCGGGAGCGCTATCGGTATCGTTATCGGTATCGCGATCGGTATCGTTATCGGTATAACGAGCGGTTTTCGTTATCGGTTCGAGATCGGTTATCGTTTTTGTATCGCGATCTGTTAGCGTTAGCTCGGTATCCCGATCGGTATCGTTATCGGTATCGCGATGTATCGTGTGTCGGTATCGACGATCGATATCCTTATCTGGTATCGGTAGATGCATATCGTTATCGTTTATCGGATAGCTATTTTGTTTAAAAATCGTTATCGCTATCACTATCGTTATCGCTTTCGCTTTCGGTATCCTTATCGGTATCGCTATTTGTATCGTTATCGGTATCGCGATTGGTATCGTTATCGGTATCGCGATAGGTATCGTTATCGGTATCGCGATCGGTATCGTATCGCGATCGCGATCGTTATCGTTATCGTTATCGCGATCGTTATCGTTATCGCGATCGCTATCGTTATCCGTATCGCGATCGCTATCGTTATCGGTATCGCGATCGATATCGTTATCGTTACCGCGATCGCTATCACTATCGTTATCGCTATCATCATCGGTATCGTTATCGGTATCATCATTGGTATCATTATCGGTATCGCGAGCTCGATCGCTATCGGTATCGCGAGCGCCATCGCTATCGGTATCGCGAGCGCCATCGCTATCGGTATCGCGAGCGCTATCGGTATCGCGAGCGCCATCGCTATCGGTATCGCGAGCGCCATCGCTATCGGTATCGCGAGCGCCATCGCTATCGGTATCGCGAGCGCCATCGCTATCGGTATCTCGAGCGCCATCGCTATCGGTATCGCGACGCCATTCGGTTATCGTCTTATCGCGAGCGCCCATCGTATTATCGGTATCGCGATCGCCATCGCTATCGGTATCGCGAGCGCCATCGCTATCGGTATCGCGAGCGCCATCGACTTCCGTATCGCGAGCGCCATCGCTATCGGTATCGCGAGCGCCATCGCTATCGGTATCGCGAGCGCCATCAAACACCATCGCTATCGGCTATTCGCGAGCGCCTTCGGTATCGTATCGCGAGCGCCATCGGTATCTGGTGTATCGCGAGCGCGCCATCTGGTATCGGTATCGCGAGCGCCATCGGTATGGTATCGCGAGCGCCTTCGCTATCGGTATCGCGAGCGCCATCGCTATCGGTATCGCGAGCGCCATCGCTATCGGTATCGCGAGCGCCATCGCTATCGGTATATCGCGTGACGCCATCGCTATTCGGTATCGCGTGGCGCCATTCGCTACGGGATCGCGAGCGCCATCGCTTTCGGTATCGCGTTTGAGCGCCCATCGCTAGCGGTATCGCGAGCGCCATCGGCTATCGGTATCGCGAGCGCTCGCTATCGGTATCGCGTTTAGCAGCCATCGCTTATCGGTTATCGCGAGCGCCACATCGCTATCGGTTTATCGCGTGCGCCATCGCTATCGTTATTCGCGAGCGCCATCGCGTATCGTTTATCTGCGAGCGCCATCGCTATCGGCTTTATCGCGAGCGAGCGCCATCGTTCGGTATCGCGAGGCCATCGCTATCGGTTTATCGCTGAGCGCCATCGCTATCGGTATGGTCACAGCGCCATCGCTAGCGTTATCGCGTTAGCGCCATCGCCTATCGGTATCGCGAGCGCCTTCGCTATCGGTATCGCGAGCGCCATCGCTATCGGTTATCGCGGAGGCCATCGCTTATCGGTATCGCGAGCGCCATCGCTATCGGTATCGCGAGCCGCCATCGCTATCGGTATCGCGAGCGCCATCGCTATCGGTATCGCGAGCGCCATCGCTATCGGTATCGCGAGCGCCATCGCTATCGGTATCGCGAGCGCCATCGCTATCGGTATCGCGAGCGCCATCGCTATCGGTATCGCGAGCGCCATAGTATCTGGTATCGCAGGGAGTTAAGCGCCATCGCTTTCGGTATCGCAGGCGCCATCGCTATCGGTTTTATCGCGAGCGGCCATCGCTATCGGATTTCGCGAGCGCCATAGAATATCGGTAGCGCGAGCTTCCCATCGCTTATCTTGTATCGCGATGCAGCCTCCGCTTATTCGGTTATCGCTGAGCGCCATCGTCTCGGTATCGCGAGCGCCATCGCTATCGGTATCGCGAGCGCCATCGCTATCGGTATCGCGAGCGCCATCGCTATCGGTATCGCGAGCGCCATCGCTATCGGTATCGCGAGCGCCATCGCTATCGGTATCGCGAGCGCCATCGCTATCGGTATCGCGAGCGCCATCGCTATCGGTACTTTTTTCAGCGAGAGCCATCGCTATCGGTTTATCTGGCGTAGCCGCCATCGCATATCAGGTATCGGCGGCGCCACGCTATCGGTATCGCGAGCGCCGTCGCTATCGGTATCGCGAGCGCCGTCGCTATCGGTATCGCGAGCGCCATCGCTATCGGTATCGCGAGCGCCATCGCTATCGGTATCGCGAGCGCCATCGCTATCGGTATCCCGATCCCCATCGCTATCGCTATCGCAATCGGTATCACTCTCGTGATCGGTATCGCGATATGTATCGATATCGCTATCGCGATCGGTATCGTTATCGGTATCGCGATCGGTATCGTTATTGGATTCGCGATCGGGATCGTTATCGGTATCGCGATCGCTATCGTTATTGGTATCGCGATCGCTATCGTTATCCGTATCGCGATCTCTATCTTTATCGGTATCGCGATCGCTATCGTTATCGTTATCGCGATCGCTATCGCTATCGTTATCGCTATCATCATCGGTATCGTTATTGGTATCATCATCGGTATCGTTATCGGTATCGTGATCGCTATCGTCATCGCTATCGGGATCGCTATCGTCATCGCTATCGGGATCGCTATCGTCATTGCTATCGGGATCGCTATCGTCATCGCTATCGGGATCGCTATCGTCATCGCTATCGGGATCGCTATCGTCATCGCTATCGGGATCGCTATCGTCATCGCTATCGGGATCGCTATCGTCATCGCTATCGTGATCGCTATCGTTATCGCTATCGTGATCGCTATCGTTATCGCTATCGTGATCGCTATCGTTATCGCTATCGTGATCGCTATCGTTATCGCTATCGTGATCGCTATCGTTATCGCTATCGTGATCGCTATCGTTATCGCTATCGTGATCGCGATCGTTATCGCTATCGTGATCGCGATCATTATCGTCATCGCTATCGTGATCGCGATCG
The DNA here is from genome assembly GCA_026074375.1 of Tanacetum coccineum. Classification (NCBI taxonomy): domain Eukaryota; kingdom Viridiplantae; phylum Streptophyta; class Magnoliopsida; order Asterales; family Asteraceae; genus Tanacetum; species Tanacetum coccineum. The sequence goes on from BQNB010005617.1 coordinate 19,084, forward strand.
CTATCGTGATCGCTATCGTTATCGTTATCGCTATCGTTATCGCTATCGTTATCGCTATCGTTATCGCTATCGTTATCGCTATCGTTATCGCTATCGTTATCGCTATCGTTATCGCTATCGTTATCGCTATCGTTATCGCTATCGTTATCGCTATCGTTATCGCTATCGTTATCGTTATCGTTATCGTTATCGTTATCGTTATCGTTATCGTTATCGTTATCGTTATCGTTATCGTTATCGTTATCGTTATCGTTATCGTTATCGTTATCGTTATCGTTATCGTTATCGTTATCGTTATCGTTATCGCTATCGTTATCGCTATCGTTATCGCTATCGTTATCGCTATCGTTATCGCTATCGTTATCGCTATCGTTATCGCTATCGTTATCGCTATCGTTATCGCTATCGTTATCGCTATCGTTATCGCTATCGCTATCGCTATCGTTATCGCTATCGTTATCGCTATCGTTATCGCTATCGCTATCGGTATCTTTATCGGTATCGCGATCGAGATCGTTATCGCTATTGTTATCGGTATCATTATCGGTATCGTTATCGGAATCGCGATCGGTATCGTTATCAGAATCACGATCGGTATCGTTATCGGTATCATTATCGGTATCGTTATCAGAATCGCGATCGGTATCGTTTTCGGTATCGCGATCGGTATCGTTATCGGTATCGTGATCGGTATCGTTATCGGTATCGCGATCGCTATCGTTATCGGTATCGCGATCGCTATCGTTATCGCGATCGAGATCGTTATCGCTATCGGTATCTTTATCGTCATCGCTATCGGGATCGCGCTCGCTATCTTTATCAGTATCGCGATCGCTATCGTTATCGGTATCGAGATCGCTATCGATATCGTTATCGATATCGTTATCGCGATCGCTATTTTATCGTTATCGCTATCGCTATCGTTATCGCTATCGCTATCGGTATCGTTATCGGTATCGCGATCGGCATCGTTATCGGTATCACGATCGGTATCGTATCGCGATCGCGATCGTTATCCTTATCGCGATCGCTATCGTTATCGGTATCGCGATCGCGATCGCTATCGTTATCGGTATCTCGATCGGTATCGTTATCGGTATCGCGATCGGTATCGTTATCGGTATCGCGATCGGTATCGCGATCGGTATCGTTATCGGTATCGCGATCGTTATCGTTATCGGTATCGCGATCGGTTTCGTTATCGGTATCGCGATCGCTATCGTTATCGTTATCGTTATCGCGATCGCTATTGTTATCGTTATCGCTATCGCTATCGCTTTCGGTATCCTTATCGGTATCGCTATCGGTATCGGTATTGGTATCGCGATCGGTATCGTTATCGGTATCGTTATCGGTATCGCGATCGGTATCGTATCGTATCGGGATCGCGATCGGTATCCCGATCGCGATCGGTATACCGATCACGATCGTTATCGTTATCGCGATCGCGATCGTTAACATTATCTCGATCGCGATCGTTATCGCGATCGCTATCGCGATCGCTATCGTTATCGGTATCGCGATCGCTATCGTTATTGGTATCGCGATCGCTATCGTTATCCGTATCGCGATCGCTATAGTTATCGGTATCGCGATCGCTATCGTTATCGTTATCGCGATCGCTATCGCTATCGTTATCGCTATCATCATCGGTATCGTTATTGGTATCATCATCGGTATCGTTATCGGTATCGTGATCGCTATCGTCATCGCTATCGGTATCGCTATCGTCATCGCTATCGGTATCGCTATCGTCATCGCTATCGGTATCGCTATCGTCATCGCTATCGGGATCGCTATCGTCATCGCTATCGGGATCGCTATCGTCATCGCTATCGGGATCGCTATCGTCATCGCTATCGGGATCGCTATCGTTATCGCTATCGGGATCGCTATCGTCATCGCTATCGGGATCGCTATCGTCATCGCTATCGGGATCGCTATCGTCATCGCTATCGGGATCGCTATCGTCATCGCTATCGGGATCGCTATCGTCATCCCTATCGGGATCGCTATCGTGATCGCTATCGTTATCGCGATCGTGATCGCGATCGTTATCGCTATCGTGATCGCGATCATTATCGTCATCGCTATCGTGATCGCGATCGCTATCGTGATCGCGATCGTTATCGTCATCGCTATCGTGATCGCTATCGTGATCGCTATCGTTATCGCTATCGTGATCGCTATCGTTATCTCTATCGTGATCGCTATCGTTATCGCTATCGTTATCGCTATCGTCATCGCTATGGTGATAGCTATCGTGATCGCTATCGTAATCGCTATCGTTATCGCTATCGTGATCGCTATCGTTATCGCTATCGTGATCGCGATCGTTATCGTCATAGTGATCGTGATCGCTATCGTGATCGTTATAGCTATCGCTATCGTGATCGCTATCGTTATCGCTATCGTGATCGCGATTGCCATCGCTATCGTGATCGCCATCGCCATCGGTATCTTTATCGGTATTGCGATCGAGATCGTTATCGCTATCGGTATCTTTATCGGTATCGCGATCGAGATCGTTATCGCTATTGTTATCGGTATCATTATGGAATCGCGTTCGGGTATCGTTTCAGTATCACACTCGGCTATCTTTATCGGGTATCATTTATAGGTTTGGTGGAACAGGTTCTTGTTGATGGTGATGTTGGCGGCGTTTTATTGGTTTCTTTAATGTAACCTACTTCTGTTTTTTTTTCATATTCCAATCTTTTCTTTCTTTATCACACTTATGTTGCTATATTAATGTTATCAGAATCGCGCTCGCTATCGTTATCGGTATCGCACTGAGCGGTATCGTTTATCGGTTTCGTGATCGGTTCGTTATCGTATGCAATCGCCTTATCGTTATCGGTATCGCGATGTATCTTATCGATATCCTTATAGCGATCGAGGGCCCCCCCCCCCCCCCAATGTGGATCGTTATCGCTATCGGTATCTTTATCGTCATCGCTATCGGGATCGCGATCGCTATCGTTATCGGTATCGCGATCGCTATCGTTATCGGTATCGAGATCGCTATCGATATCGTTATCGATATCGTTATCGCGATCGCTATTTTATCGTTATCGCTATCGCTATCGCTATCGCTATCGTTATCGCTATCGCTATCGGTATCGTTATCGGTATCGCGATCGGCATCGTTATCGGTATCACGATCGGTATCGTATCGCGATCGCGATCGTTATCGTATCGCGATCGCATTCATTATCGGTATCGCGATCGCGATCGTTATCCTTATCGCGATCGCTATCGTTATCGGTATCGCGATCGCTATCGTTATCGGTATCTCGATCGGTATCGCGATCGGTATCGTTATCGGTATCGCGATCGGTATCGTTATCGGTATCGCGATCGGTATCGCGATCGGTATCGTTATCGGTATCGATATCGGTATCGTTATCGGTATCGCGATCGTTATCGTTATCGGTATCGCGATCGGTTTCGTTATCGGTATCGCGATCGCTATCGTTATCGTTATCGTTATCGCGATCGCTATTGTTATCGTTATCGCTATCGCTATCGTTATCGCTATCGCTATCGCTTTCGGTATCCTTATCGGTATCGCTATCGGTATCGGTATTGGTATCGCGATCGGTATCGTTATCGGTATCGCGATCGGTATCGTATCGCGATCGTTATCGGGATCGCGATCGGTATCCCGATCGCGATCGGTATACCGATCACGATCGTTATCGTTATCGCGATCGCGATCGTTAACATTATCTCGATCGCGATCGTTATCGCGATCGCTATCGTTATCGGTATCGCGATCGCTATCGTTATCGGTATCGCGATCGCTATCGTTATCCGTATCGCGATCGCTATCGTTATCGGTATCGCGATCGCTATCGTTATCGGTATCGCGATCGCTATCGTTATCGGTATCGAGATCGCTATCGATATCGTTATCGCGATCGCTATTTTATCGTTATCGCTATCGCTATCGTTATCGCTATCGGTATCGTTATCGGTATCGCGATCGGCATCGTTATCGGTATCACGATCGGTATCGTATCGCGATCGCGATCGTTATCGTATCGCGATCGCATTCATTATCGGTATCGCGATCGCGATCGTTATCCTTATCGCGATCGCTATCGTTATCGGTATCGCGATCGCGATCCACTATCGTATGGACCTATCTTCGATTTCGGTTTTATCGCGATCGGTATCGTTATCGGTATCGCGATCGGTATCGTTATCGGTATCGCGATCGGTATCGCGATCGGTATCGTTATCGGTATCGATATCGGTATCGTTATCGGTATCGCGATCGTTATCGTTATCGGTATCGCGATCGGTTTCGTTATCGGTATCGCGATCGCTATCGTTATCGTTATCGCGATCGCTATTGTTATCGTTATCGCTATCGCTATCGTTATCGCTATCGCTTTCGGTATCCTTATCGGTATCGCTATCGGTATCGGTATTGGTATCGCGATCGGTATCGTTATCGGTATCGCGATCGGTATCGTATCGCGATCGCGATCGTTATCGAGATCGCGATCGGTATCCCGATCGCGATCGTTAACATTATCTCGATCGCGATCGTTATCGTTATCGCTATCGGTATCGCGAGCGCCATCGCTATCGGTATCGCGAGCGCCATCGCTATCGGTATCGCGAGCGCCATCGCTATCGGTATCGCGAGCGCCATCGCTATCGGTATCGCGAGCGCCATCGCTATCGGTATCGCGAGCGCCATCGCTATCGGTATCGCGAGCGCCATCGCTATCGGTATCGCGAGCGCCATCGCTATCGGTATCGCGAGCGCCATCGCTATCGGTATCGCGAGCGCCATCGCTATCGGTATCGCGATCGTTATCGGTATCGTTATATCGCGATCGTTATCGCGATCGTTATCGTTATCGTTATCGGTATCGCGATCGGTATCGGTATCGTTATCGCGATCGGTATCGGTATCGTTATCGCGATCGGTATCGGTATCGGTATCGCGATCGGTATCGGTATCGCGATCGGTATCGCGATCGGTATCGCGATCGGTATCGCTATCGCTATCGTTATCGGTATCGCTATCGGTATCGTTATCGGTATCGCTATCGGTATCGTTATCGGTATCGCTATCGGTATCGCTATCGCTATCGCTATCGCTATCGGTATCGCGATCGCTATCGCTATCGGTATCGCGATCGCTATCGGTATCGCGATCGCTATCGGTATCGCGATCGCTATCGCTATCGGTATCGCGATCGCAATCGCGATCACAATCGGTATCGCGATCGCGATCGTTATCGCGATGGGAATCGCGATCGGGATCGTGATCGTTATCGCGATCGCGATTGGTATCGCCATTGTTATCGCTATCGTGATCGCGAACGTGATCGTGATCGCGATAGTTATCGCGATCGGCATCGCGATCGACATCGGTATCGCAATATCGCGATCGTTATCGCGATCGGTATCGCGATCGTTATCGGTATCGGTATCGCGATCGCTATCGGTATCGGTATCGCGATCGCTATCGGCATCGGTATCGCGATATCGCGATTGGTAACGCGATCGTTATCGCGATCGGCATCGCGATCGTTATCGGTATCGGTATCGCGATCGCTATCGGTATCGGTATCGCGATCGCTATCGGCATCGGTATTGTGATCGCTATCGTTATCGGTATCGCGATCGCTATCGTTATCGGTATCGCGATCGCTATCGTTATCGGTATCACGATCGCTATCGTTATCGGTATCGCGATCGCTATCGTTATCGGTATCGCGATCGCTTTCGTTATCGTTATCGCGATCGCTATCGCTATCGTTATCAAGATCGCGATCGCTATCGCTATATCGCTATCGTTATATCGCGATCGTTATCGGTATCGTTATATCGCGATCATTATCGGTATCGTTATATCGCGATCGTTATCGTTATCGTTATCGCGATCGCTATCGTTATTGTTATCGGTATCGGTATCGTTATCGCGATCGTTATCGTTATCGTTATCGCTATCGTTATCGCTATCGTTATCGCGGTCGCGATCGCGGTCGATATGGCGATCGCGGTCGATATCGCGATCGCGATCAGTATCGAGTTCGCGATCGCGCTCGCGATCCGTTATCGTAATTGGTGTCGCCATCGTTATCGCGATCGTGATCGTGATCTCGATCGTAATCGCAATCGTTATAGCGATCGTGATCACGATCGGTATTGCGATCGTGATCGGTATCGCGATCTCGGTATCGCATCAGAATCGGTATCGCTATAGGGATCGGTATCGCGATCGGTATCGTATCGGAATTGGTATCGCAATCATGATCGGTATCGCGATAGGGATCGCGATCTCGGTATCGCGATCGGTATCGTATCAGAATCGGTATCGGTATCGCGATCGCTATCGTTATCGGTATCGCGATCGCTATCGTTATCGGTATCGCGATCGCTATCGTTATCGGTATCGCGATCGCTATCGTTATCGGTATCGCGATCGCTATCGTTATCGCGATCGCTATCGCTATCGTTATCGCGATCGCTATCGTTATCGCGATCGCTATCGTTATCGCGATCGTTATCGCTATCGTTATCGCTATCGTTATCGCGATCGATATCGTCATCTCTATCGTTATCGCGATCGGTATCGCGATCGGTATCGCTATCGCTATCGCTATCATTATCGCTATCGTTATCGCTATCTTTATCGCTATTGTTATAGCTATCGTTATCGCTGTCATTATCGCTATCGTTATCGATATCGCGATCGCGATATCGTGATCGTTATCGCGATCGCTATCGTTGTCGGTATCGCGATCGCTATCGTTATCGGTATCGCGATCGCTATCGTTATCGGTATCGCGATCGCTATCGTTATCGGTATCGCGATCGCTATCGTTATCGGTATCGCGATCGCTATCGTTATCGGTATCGCGATCGCTATCGTTATCGGTATCGCGATCGCTATCGTTATCGGTATCGTTATCGGTATCGCTATCGTTATCGGTATCGTGATCGCCATCGTTATATCTATCGCGACGCGATCGCTATCGCTATCGCGGTCGCTATCGTTATCACGATCGGGGTCGCTATCGTTATCACGATCGGGGTCGCTATCGTTGTCGCGATCGGGGTCGCAATCCGTTATCGCGATCGGTGTCGCCATTGTTATCGCGATCGTGATCGCGGTCGGCATCGGTATCACGATATCGCGATCGGTATCTCGATCGTTATCGCGATCGGCATCGCGATAGTTATCGCGATCGTTATCGGTATTGGTATCGGGATCGCTATCGGTATCGGTATCGCGATCGCTATCGGTATCGCGATCACTATTGTTATCGGTATCGCGATCTCAATCCTTATCGGTATCGCGATCGCTATCGTTATCGGTATTGCGATCGCTATCGTTATCGGTATCGCGATCGCTATCATTATCGGTATCGTGATCGCTATCGTTATCGGTATCACGGTCGCTATCGTTATCGGTATATCGTGATCGTTATCGGTATCACGGTCGCTATCGTTATCGGTATCACGGTCGCTATCGTTATCGGTATCACGGTCGCTATCGTTATAGCGATCGCCATCGCTATCGATATCGCTATATCGCGATCATTTTCGGTATCGTTATATCGCGATCGTTATATCGTGATCGTTATCGTGATCGTTATCGCTATCGTTATCGTTATCGTTATCGTTATCGTTATCGTTATCGTTATCGTTATCGTTATCGTTATCGTTATCGTTATCGTTATCGTTATCGTTATCGTTATCATTATCGCTATCGTTATCGCTATCGTTATCGCTATCGTAATCGCGATCGTTATCGCGATCGGTATTGCGATCGTTATCGCTATCGTTATCGCTATCGTTATCGCTGTCGTTATCGGTATCGTTATCGCTATCGTTATCGCGATCGTTATCGTTATCGTTTTCGTTATTGATATCGTCATAGTTATCGTCATCGTTATCGGCATCGTTATCGCGATCGTTATCGCGATCAGTATCACGATCGTGATCGCGATCGTTATCGCTATTGTTATCGGTATCGTTATCGTGATCGTTATCGCGATCGTTATCGGTATCTTTATCGCGATCGTTATCACGACCGTTATCGTTATCGTTATATCGTTATCGTTATCGTGATCGTGATCTTTATCGTTATCGTTATCGCTTGATCGTTACCGTTATCGCGATCGTGATCGCTATCGTTATCGCGATCGTTATCGTTATCGCGATCGTTATCGCGATCGTTATCGTTATCGTTATCGCGATAGTTATCGTCATCGTTATCATCATCGTTATCGTCGTCGTTATCGTCATCGTTATCGCGATCGTTATCGTGATCGCGATCGTTATCGTGATCGCGATCGTTTTCGCGATCGTTATCGTTATCGTTATCGCGATAGTTATCGTCATCGTTATCATCATCGTTATCGTCATCGTTATCGCGATCGTTATCGCGATCGTTATCGGTATCGTTATCGCGATCATTATCGCGATCGTTATCACGATCGTTATCGTTATCGTTATCGTTATAGTTATCGTTATCGTGATCGTTATCATGATCGTGATCGTTATAGTTATCGTTATCGCTTGATCGTTATCGTTATCGCGATGGTGATCGCGATCGTTATCGCGATCGTTATCGCTATCGTTATCGCTATCGTTATCGTTATCGTTATCGCTATCGTTATCGCTATCGTTATCGCTATCGTTATCGCTATCGTTATATCGCTATCGTTATCGCTATCGTTATATCGCGATCATTATCGGTATCGTTATATCGCGATCGTTATCGTTATCGTTATCGTTATCGTTATCGTTATCGCTATCGTTATCGCTATCGTTATCGCTATCGTTATCGCGGTCGCGATCGCGGTCGGTATGGCGATCGCGGTCGATATCGCGATCGCGATCAGTATCGAGTTCGCGATCGCACTCGCGATCTGTTATAGCGATCGTGATCACGATTGGTATCGCGATCGTGATCGGTATCGTGATAGGGATCGCGATCTCGGTATCGCGATCAGTATCATATCAGAATCTGTTTCGCTATAGGGATCGGTATCGCGATAGGGATCGCGATCGGTATCGTTATCGCGATCGTTATCGCTATCGCTATCAGTATCGGTATCGCGATCGTTATCGCGATCGGTATCGCAATCGCTATCAGTATCGGTATCGCGATCGCTATCGGCATCGGTATCGCGATCGCCATCATTATCGGTATCGCGATCGCTATCGTTATCGGTATCGCGATCGCTATCGCTATATCGCGATCGTTATCGCTATCGTTATATCGCGATCGTTATCGGTATCGTTATATCGCGATCATTATCGGTATCGTTATATCGCGATCGTTATCGTTATCGTTATCGCGATCGCTATCGTTATCGTTATCGTTATCGCTATCGCGATCGGTATCGTTATCGGTATCGCGATCGGTATCGTTATCGGTATCGCGATCGGTATCGTTATCGGTATCGCGATCGGTATCGTTATCGGTATCGTTATATCGCGATCGTTATCGTTATCGTTATCGCGATCGCTATCGTTATCGTTATCGTTATCGCTATCGCGATCGGTATCGTTATCGGTATCGCGATCGGTATCGTTATCGTTATATCGCGATCGTTATCGGTATCGCGATCGTTATCGTTATCGTTATATCGCGATCGTTATAGTTATCCCTATCGTTATATCGCGATCGTAATCGGTATCGTTATATCGCGATCACGATCATTCTCGCGATCGTTATCGTTATCCTTATCGCGATCGTTATCGTTATTATTATCGCTATCGTTATATCGCGATCATTATCGTTATCGCTATAGTTATATTGCGATCGTTATCGGTATCGTTATATCGCGATGATTGTCGCGATCGTTATCGCGATCGCGATCATTATCGCGATCGTTATCGTTATCTGTATCGCTATCGCTATCGTTATCGGTATCGCTATCGGTATCGCTATCGTTATCGCGATCGCTATCGGTATCGTTATCGCGATCGGTATCGGTATCGGTATCGCGATCGGTATCGGTATCGCGATCGGTATCGCGATCGCTATCGTTATTGGTATCGCTATCGGTATCGTTATCGGTATCGTTATCGTTATAGCGCGATCGTTATATCGCGATCGTTATCGGTATCACGATCGTTATCGTTATCGCTATCGTTCTATCACGATCGTTATCGTTATCCCTATCGTTATATCACGCTCGTTATCGGTATCGTTATATCGCGATCGTTATCGCGATTGTTATCGCGATCGTTATCACGATCGTTATCGCGATCGTTATCGTTATCGATATCGCTATCGCGATCGTTATCGGTATCGTTATATCGCGATCGTTATCGCGATCGTTATCGTTATCGTTATCGGTATCGCGATCGGTATCGTTATCGCGATCGGTATCGGTATCGGTATCATTATCGTGATCGGTATCGGTATCGTTATCGCGATCGGTATCGGTATCGGTATCGGTATCGGTATCGGTATCGGTATCGTGATCGGTATCGGTATCGCGATCGGTATCGCGATCAGTATCACGATCGGTATCGCGATCGGTATCGCTATCGCTATCGTTATCGGTATCGCTATCGGTATCGCTATCGGTATCGTTATCGGTATCGGTATCGGTATCGCGATCGCTATCGCTATCGCTATCGGTATCGCGATCGCTATCACTATCGGTATCACGATCGCTATCGGTATCGCGATCGCTATCGGTATCGCAATCGCTATCGCTATCGGTATCGCGATCGCAATCGCGATCACGATCCGTATCGCGATCGCGATCGTTATCGTGATGGGAATCGCGATCGGGATCGCGATCGTTATCGCGATCGCGATTGGTATCGCCATTGTTATCGCTATCGTGATCGCGATCGTGATCGTGATCGTTATCGCGATCGGCATCGCGATAGTTATCGCGATCGGCATCGCGATCGACATCGGTATCGCAATATCGCGATCGCTATCGCGATCGGTATCGCGATCGTTATCGGTATCGGTATCGGTATCGCGATCGCTATCGGTATCGGTATCGCGATCGCTATCGGCATCGGTATCGCGATATCGCGATTGGTAACGCGATCGTTATCGTTATCGGTATCGCGATCGGATCGTTATCGGTATCGCGATCGGTATCGCGATCGCGATCTGTATCGCGATCGATCGGTCGGGATCGTGGTCGGGATCACGGTCGGTATCGCGGTCGGTATCGCGGTCGGTATCGCGGTCAGTATCGCGGTCGGTATCCTTATCGGTATCGCGATCGGTATCGTTATAGCGATCGCGATCGGTATCGTTATCGCGGTCGCGATCGGTATCGTTATCGCGATCGCGATCGGTATCGTTATCGCGATCGGTATCGTGATCGGTATCGGGATCGGTATCGCGATCGTTATCGCGATCGTTATCGCGATCGTTATCGAGATCGTTATCGCGATCGTTATCGTTATCGGTATCGCGATCGCGATCGCTATCGTTATCGGTATAGCGATCGTTATCGTTATCGCGATCGCGATCGTTATCGTTATCGCGATCGCGATCGGTATCGTTATCGCGATCGCGATCGGTATCGTTATCGCGATCGCGATCGGTATCGCGATCGGTATCGCGATCGCGATCGTTATCGGTATCGATATCGCGATCGATATCGCGATCGCGATCGGTATCACGATCGTGATCGCGATCGGACCGGTATCGCGATCGGGATCGCGATCGGTATCGCGATCGTGATCGCGATCGGTATCGCGATCGGTATCGTTATCGGTATCGCGATCGATCGGTCGGTATCGCGGTCGGTATCGTTATCGCGGTCACGATCATTATCGTTATCGCGGTCGCGATCGGTATCGTTATTGCGATCGCGATCGGTATCGTTATCGCGATCGCGATCGGTATCGTTATCGCGGTCGCGATCCGGAATCTTATCGCGGTCGCAGATCGCGATCGCGATCGTTATCTTTATCGCGATCGCGATCTTTAACTATCATGTATTCGCCCACCCCCCCCCCCCCCCCCCCTTTGACCCCCCCCCCAGGGCTATCGTTATCGGTATCGCGATCGCTATCGTTATCGGTATCGCGATCGCTATCGTTATCGGTATCGCGATCGCTATCGTTATCGGTATCGCGATCGCTATCGTTATCGTTATCGCGATCGCTATCCTTATCGTTATCGCGATCGGTATCGGTATCGTTATCGGTATCGTTATCGGTATCGTTATCGGTATCGCGCGCTCGGGTATCGTTATCGTATCGCGTTCAGGTATTCGGTATCGATCGCGATTCGCGATCGGTATCGTTATCGCGATCGCGATCGGTATCGCTATCGCGATCGGTATCGCGATCGGTATCGCGATCGCTATTCGCGATGTTATCGTTATACCGATCGCAGAGATACCGTACGATCGCGATCGCGATCGCTATCGGTATCGCGATCGCGATCGCTATCGGTATCGCGATCGCGATCGCTATCGGTATCGCGATCGCGATCGCTATCGGTATCGCGATCGCGATCGGTATCGGTATCGCGATCGCGATCGGTATCGGTATCGCGATCGCGATCGGTATCGCGATCGGTATCGCTATCGGTATCGCGATCGGTATCGCTATCGGTATCGCGATCGGTATCGCGATCGGTATCGCGATCGCGATCGCTATCGGTTCCCTTCACGGATCGCGAATCGCTATCTTTATTCTGGCATTGCGATCGCGATAATTAATATTTCGCTGGATGTGATCGGTTAAGCGGTCGGTATCGCGGTCGGTATCGCGATCGGTATCGCGGTCGGTATCGCGGTCGGGATCGCGGTCGTGATCGCGGTCGGGATCGCAGTCGGGATCGCGGTCGGTATCGCGGTCGGTATCGCGGTCGGGATCGCGGTCGGTTTTGCGGTCGGGATCGCGGTCGGTATCCTTTTCAGTATCCTTATCGGTATCGCGATCGGTATCCTTTTCAGTATCCTTATCGGTATCGCGATCGCGATCGGTATCGCGATCGCGATCGGTATCGCTATCGGTATCGCGATCGCGATCGCGATCGGTATCGCGATCGGCATCGCGATCGGTATCGCGATCGGCATCGCGATCGCGATCGGTATCGGCACCGCGATCGCGATTGTTATCGGCATCGCGATCGGTATCGTTATCGCGATCGGTGATCGCGATTGGTGATCGCGATTGGATCGGTATCGCGTTCGCGATCGGTATCGCGATTGGTGATCGCGATTGGATCGGTATCGCGATCGGTGATCGCGATCGGATCGGTATCGCGTTCGCGATCGGTATCGCGATCGGGATCGCGATCGGTATCGCGATCGGTATCGCGATCGTGATCGCGATCGGTATCGCGATCGGTATCGTTATCGGGATCGCGATCGGTATCGCGATCGTGATCGCGATCGGTATCGCGATCGGATCGGTATCGCGATCGGGATCGCGATCGGTATCGCGATCGTGATCGCGATCGGTATCGCGATCGTGATCGCGATCGGTATCGCGATCGGTATCGTTATCGGTATCGCGATCGGTATCGTTATCGGTATCGCGATCGGATCGTTATCGGTATCGCGATCGGTATCTCGATCGCGATCGGTATCGCGGTCGGTATCGCGGTCGGGATCGCGGTCGGGATCGCGGTCGGGATCGCAGTCGGGATCGCGGTCGGTATCCTTATCGGTATCGCGATCGGTATCGTTATAGCGATCGCGATCGGTATCGTTATCGCGGTCGCGATCGGTATCGTTATCGCGATCGCGATCAGTATCGTTATCGCGGTCGCGATCGGTATCGTTATCGCGATCGCGATCGGTATCGTTATCGCGATCGCGATCGTTATCTGTATCGCGATCGCGATCGTTATCGTTATCGGTATCGCGATCGTTATCGTTATCGCGATCGCGATCGGTATCGTTATCGCGATCGCGATCGTTATCGGTATCGCGATCGCGATCGGTATCGTTATCGGTATCGCGATCGTTATCGTTATCGTTATCGCGATCGCGATCGTTATCATTATCGCGATCGCGATCGGTATCGTTATCGCGATCGCGATCGGTATCGTTATCGCGATCGCGATCGGTATCGCGATAGGTATCGCGATCGCGATCGTTATCGGTATCGATATCACGATCGATATCGCGATCGCGATCGGTATCACGATCGTGATCGCGATCGGACCGGTATCGCGATCGGGATCGCGATCGGTATCGCGATCGGGATCGCGATCGGTATCGCGATCGGGATCGCGATCGGTATCGCGATCGGTATCGTTATCGGTATCGCGATCGATCGGTCGGTATCGCGGTCGGTATCGCGGTCGGTATCGTTATCGCGGTCACGATCATTATCGTTATCGCGGTCGCGATCGGTATCGGTATCGCGATCGCGATCGGTATCGTTATCGCGATCGCGATCGGTATGTTATCGCGGTCGCGTTCGTATCGTTATCGCGGTCGCGATTCGCGATCGTTATCGGTATCGCGATCGCGATCGTTATCGTTATCGGTATCGCGATCGCTATCGTTATCGGTATCGCGATCGCTATCGTTATCGGTATCGCGATCGCTATCGTTATCGGTATCGCGTTCGCCTTATCCTTTTTCGGTATAGCGATCGCTTTCGTTATCGTTATTCGCGATTGCTATCGTTATCGCTAATCGCTTATCGTTATCGGTATCCCTATCTGGTATCGTTATCGGTACGCGATCGGTGATCGTTATCGTATCGCGTTCGGATATCGGTATCGGCATACGCGATCGCGATCGGTATGTTATCGCGATCGCGATCGGTAGCGTTATCTCGATGGTATCCACGAGCGGTAGCGCGATCGGTTATCGCGTTGTTATCTTTATACCGATCGCGATACCGATACCGATCGCGATCGCTATCATTATCGGTATCGCGATCGTTATCGTTATCGGTATCGCGATCGCGATCGTTATCGCGATCGCGATCGGTATCGGTATCGCGATCGCGATCGGTATCGTTCTTCGACCCCCGCTGGTATCCGTATCGTTATCGCGATCGCGATCGGTATCGCGATCGGGATCGCGATCGGTATCGCTATCGGGATCGCGATCGGTATCGCTATCGGTATCGCGATCGTTATCTCGATCGGTATCGCGATCGCGATCACTATCGCGATCCCTATCGCGATCGCGATCGCTATCGTTATCGGCATTGCGATCGCTATCATTAATATTATCGCGATCGTGATCGGTATCGCGATCGGTATCGCGGTCGGTATCGCGGTCGTGATCGCGGTCGGTATCGCGGTCGGTATCGCGGTCGGGATCGCGGGGCGGGATCGCTTAGTGGGATCGCGTCGGTATCGCGGTGCGGTATCGCGGTCGGTGCGCACCGAGATCGCGTCGGTATCGCGATCGGTATCGCGATCGTGATCGCGATCGGTATCGCGATCGGTATCGTTATCGGTATCGCGATCGGTATCGCGATCGTGATCGCGATCGGATCGGTATCGCGATCGCGTTCACAATCGGTATCGCGATCGTGATCGTTATCGGTATCGCGATCGTGATCGTTATCGGTATCGCGATCGGTATCGCGATCGGTAGCTCGTATCGCGGAGCGGTATCGCGTCGGGATTCCGCTGGTCGTGATCGCCAGTCGGGATCGCAGGTCGTGAGCTGCGGTCGGGTTCGCAGTTCGGGATCAGCGGGTCGGTTAGCGCGGTCGTATCGGGTCCGGTTCGCGGTCGGTTTTGCGGTCGGGTTCGCGGTCGGTTTCCTGGTCGGATCCTTATCTGGTATCGCGGATCGGTTTCTTTCAGTATCCTTATCGGTATGCGATCGTTTAGCTTGTATCGCGTTGCGCGTTCGGGTTGCGCGGATATCGCGAGCGGTAGCGCGAGCGCGTCGGGATGCTAGGGTGCGACGAGCGCGATCGGTTCGCGAGACGGTTGCTCGAGCAGGCTGCGCGTGCGCTTTCGCGGTATCGGCTTCGCGTTCGCGTGCGGGAGCGGCTACAGCTGTGCGCGTGGGGTAGCGCTGCGCGTGAGCGGGAGCGGGTGAGGTGTTTGGGTGGGTTTTTTGAAAGGGGGGGGGGCGTTTTGTTTGGGGGGGGTTTGGTTTTTTTGTAGGAGTGGGGGGGGATTGGCTGAAGTTTTTTTTTAGGGGGGGTTTTTTGTATTTTAAATTATTTTTAGTTTATCTTTTCTTTTATTCAGATAAAAATTTAGCGATCGGCGATCGGTATCGTTATCGCAATTCGGATCGCGATCGGTGATCGCGTTGGATCGGTATCGCGGTTCGCGATCGGTATCGCGATCGGGTTCCGCGATCGGTTCGCGATCGGTATCGCGATCGTGGATCGCGATCGTATCGCGATCGGTATCGGTTATCGGGATCGCGATCGGTATCGCGATCGGTATCGGGATCGGGATCGCGATCGGTATCGCGATTTTATCCGATCAGGATCGCGATCGGTATCGCGAACGGTATCGTTATTGTATCGGTGATCGTATCGTTTTCGGGTATCGCGATCGATCGTTATCGTATCGCAGATCGGTATCTCGATCGCGATCGGTTATTCGCGGTTGGTATCGCGGTCGAGATCGCCGGTCGGGATACGCGCCCCCCGGCTTTCTTTCTTTTCGTCGGGAATCGCAGTCGGGATCGCGTCGGTATCCTTGTCAGTATGCGATCGGTATCGTTTTAGCGATCGCGATTGGTATTCGTTATGCGGTGGCGAGCGGTATCGCTTATCGCGATCGCGATCAGTATCATTATCGCGGTCGCGATCGGTATCGTTATCCGATTGCGAAAAAAAAAAATTTTTTTTTCAGTATCGGTTATCGCGATCGCGATCGGTATCGTTATCGCGATCGCGATCGTTATCGTTATCGCGATCGCGATCGTTATCGCGATCGCGATCGGTATCGTTATCGCGATCGCGATCGGTATCGGTATCGCGATCGCGATCGGTATCGGTATCGGTATCGCGATCGGTATCGTTATCGCGATCGCGATCGGTATCGGTATCGGTATCGCGATCGGTATCGTTCACGATCGGTTTTCATCGGTATCGGTAGCATCCGGGTATCAGTATCGCGATCGGTAATCGGTATCCGCGATCGGTATCGGTTTCGCGATCGGTATACGGTATAGCGGATCACGATCGGTATCGATATCGCGATCTCCGATCGGTATCGATATCGCGATCGGGATCAGGTATCGATAACGCGATCGGTATCGGTTTCGGGATCGGTATCGGGGATCGGTATCGGTATCGTGATCGGTATCGCGATCGGTATCGCGATCGTTATCGCGATCGTTATCGCGATCGTTATCGAGATCGTTATCGCGATCGTTATCGTTATCGGTATCGCGATCGCGATCGCGATCGGATCGGTATCGCGATCGCGATCGGTATCGCGATCGGGATCGCGATCGGTATCGCGATCGTGATCGCGATCGGTATCGTTATCGGTATCGCGATCGGTATCGTTATCGGTATCGCGATCGGATCGTTATCGGTATCGCGATCGGTATCTCGATCGCGATCGGTATCGCGGTCGGTATCGCGGTCGGGATCGCCGTCGTGATCGCGGTCGGGATCGCAGTCGGGATCGCGGTCGGTATCCTTTTCAGTATCGCGATCGGTATCGTTATAGCGATCGCGATCGGTATCGTTATCGCGGTCGCGATCGGTATCGTTATCGCGATCGCGATCGGTATCGTTATCGCGATCGCGATCGTTATCTGTATCGCGATCGCGATCGTTATCGTTATCGCTATCGCGATCGTTATCGTTATCGCGATTGCGATCGGTATCGTTATCGCGATCGCGATCGATATCGGTATCGCGATCACGATCGGTATCATCGGTATCGGTATCGCGATCGGTATCGGTATCACGATCGCGATCGGTATCGGTATCGGTATCGCGATCGGTATCGGTATCACGATCGGTATCATCGGTATCGGTATCATCGGTATCGGTATCGCGATCGGTATCGGTATCGCGATCGGTATCGGTATCGCGATCGATATCGGTATCGCGATCACGATCGGTATCGATATCGCGATCGCGATCGGTATCGATATCGCGATCGGGATCGGTATCGGTATCGCGATCGGTTATCAGTATCTGGATCGGGTATCGGGATCGGTAATCGGGATACGGTATCGCGATCGTGCAATCGGTATCGGGATCGGTTATCGCGATTCGTTATTCGCGATCGTTTTCGCGATCGTATCGAGATCCGTATCGCTGTTGTTATCGTTATCTGTATCGCGATCAGCGATCGTTATCTAGTCACCGAGATCTCGATCGGGATCACGATCGTATCCGATTCGGTATCGCGATCGTTATCGCGATCGGTATCGCGATCGGGATCGCGATCGTGATCGCGATCGGTATCGCGATCGTGATCGCGATCGGTATCGCGATCGGTATCGCGATCGGTATCGCGATCGGTATCGTTATCGGTATCGCGATCGGATCGTTATCGGTATCGCGATCGGTATCGCGATCGGTATCGCGATCGGTATCGCGATCGGTATCGCGATCGGGATCGCGATCGGATCGGTCGGTATCGCGGTCGGTATCCTTATCGGTATCGCGATCGGTATCGTTATAGCGATCGCGATCGGTATCGTTATCGCGGTCGCGATCGGTATCGTTATCGCGATCGCGATCGGTATCGTTATCGCGGTCGCGATCGGTATCGTTATCGCGGTCGCGATCGGTATCGTTATCGCGATCGCGATCGCGATCGTTATCTGTATCGCGATCGCGATCGTTATCGTTATCGCGATCGCGATCGTTATCGTTATCGCGATCGCGATCGGTATCGTTATCGCGATCGCGATCGATATCGGTATCGCGATCACGATCGGTATCATCGGTATCGGTATCGCGATCGGTATCGGTATCACGATCGCGATCGGTATCGGTATCGGTATCGCGATCGGTATCGGTATCACGATCGGTATCATCGGTATCGGTATCATCGGTATCGGTATCGCGATCGGTATCGGTATCGCGATCGGTATCGGTATCGCGATCGGTATCGGTATCGCGATCGCGATCGGTATCGTTATCGGTATCGCGATCGGTATCGTTATCGGTATCGCGATCGGATCGTTATCGGTATCGCGATCGGTATCTCGATCGGTATCTCGATCGCGATCGGTATCGCGGTCGGGATCGCGGTCGTGATCGCGGTCGGGATCGCAGTCGGGATCGCGGTCGGTATCGCGGTCGGTATCGCGGTCGGGATCGCGGTCGGTTTTGCGGTCGGGATCGCGGTCGGTATCCTTTTCAGTATCCTTATCGGTATCGCGATCGGTATCCTTTTCAGTATCCTTATCGGTATCGCGATCGTTATCATTATCGCGATCGCGATCGGTATCGCGATCGCGATCGGTATCGCGATCGCGATCGGTATCGCTATCGGTATCGCGATCGCGATCGGTATCGCGATCGGTATCGCGATCGGCATCGCGATCGGTATCGCGACCGGCATCGCGATCGCGATCGGTATCGGCACCGCGATCGCGATTGTTATCGGCATCGCGATCGGTATCGTTATCGCGATCGCGATCGGTATCGTTATCGCAATCGGTATCGCGATCGGTGATCGCGATCGGATCGGTATCGCGTTCGCGATCGGTATCGCGATCGAGATCGCGATCGGGATCGCGATCGGTATCGCGATCGGTATCGCGATCGTGATCGCGATCGGTATCGCGATCGGTATCGTTATCGGTATCGCGATCGGTATCGCGATCGGTATCGCGATCGGGATCGCGATCGGGATCGCGATCTGTATCGCGATCGGGATCGCGATCTGTATCGCGATCGGGATCGCGATCTGTATAGCGATCGGGATCGCGATCGGTATCGCGATCGGGATCGGTATCGTTATGGGTATCGCGATCGGTATCGTTATCGGTATCGCGATCGGTATCGGATCGCGATCGGTATCGGGTTGGTATCGCGCGTCATGGATCGCGGTCTGGGATCGCGGTCGGGATCGATCGGGATCGCGGTCGGATCCTTTTCAGTATCGCGATCGGATCGTTATAGCGATCGCGATCCGCTAGCGTTATCGCGGTGGCGATCGGTATCGTTATCGCGATCGCGATAAACTTTTTAGTATCATTATCGCGGTTCGCGATCGGTATCGTTATGCGCGATCGCGATCGGGTATCGTTTATCGCGATGCGATCGTTTTTGTTTCGCGATGCGATCGTTATCGTTTTCGCTATCGCGATCGTTATGTTATCGCGATTGCGAATTCGGTATCGTTATCGCGATCGCGATCGATTATCGGTATCGCGATCCACGATCGGTATCATCGGTTCGGTATCGCGATCGGTATCGGTAACTCGTCGCGATCGGTATCGGATCGGTATCGCGATCGGTTCGGTATACGATCGGGTATCATCGGTAATCTGGTATCATCGGTATCGGTATCGCGATCCGGTACTCGGTATCGCGATGGTATCGGTATCGCGATCGATATCGGTATCGCGATCACGATCGGTATCGATATCGCGATTCAACCGCACGGTATCGATATCGCGATCGGGAGCGGTATCGATATCTGCGATTCGGTATCGGTATCGGGATCGGTATTCAGGTCGGGATTCGGGGATTCGTATCGCGATCGTAAAGGTTCGGATCGGTATCGCGATCGTTATCGCGATCGTTATCGAGATCGTTATCGCGATCGTTATCGTTATCGGTATCGCGATCGCGATCGTTATCGGTATCGCGATCGGTATCGTTATCGCGATCGCGATCGTTATCGGTATCGCGATCGCGATCGTTATCGGTACCGAGATCGCGATCGGGATCGCGATCGGTATCGCGATCGGTATCGCGATCGTGATGACGATCGGTATGGCGATCGGTATCGTTATCGTGATGGCGATCGGTATCGCGATCGTGATCGCGATCGGTATCGCGATCGATATCGTTATCTGTATCGTGATCGGTATCGTTATCGGTATCGCGATCGGATCGTTATCGGTATCGCGATCGGTATCTCGATCGCGATCGGTATCGCGGTTGGTATCGCGGTCGGGATCGCGGTCGTGGGATCGCAGTAGGGATCGCGGTCGGTATCGTTATAGCGATCGCGATCGGTATGTTTCGCGGTCGCAGAGCGGTATCGTTATCGCGATGCGGATCAGTATCCTTATCAGGTCGCGATCGGGTATCGTTATCGCGATCAGCCGATCGGTATCGTTATCGCGAGCGCGATCGTATCTGTATCGCAGATCGCGATGTTATTGTTATCGCGATCGCGATCGGTTATCCGTTATCGCGATTGCGATCGGTATCGTTATCGCGATCGCGATCGATATCGGTATCGCGATCACGATCGGTATCATCGGTATCGGTATCGCGATCGGTATCGGTATCACGATCGCGATCGGTATCGGTATCGGTATCGCGATCGGTATCGGTATCACGATCGGTATCATCGGTATCGGTATCATCGGTATCGGTATCGCGATCGGTATCGGTATCGCGATCGGTATCGGTATCGCGATCGATATCGGTATCGCGATCACGATCGGTATCGATATCGCGATCACGATCGGTATCGATATCGCGATCGGGATCGGTATCGATATCGCGATCGGTATCGGTATCGGGATCGGTATCGGGATCGGTATCGGGATCGGTATCGCGATCGTGATCGGTATCGGGATCGGTATCGCGATCGTTATCGCGATCGTTATCGCGATCGTTATCGAGATCGTTATCGCGATCGTTATCGTTATCGGTATCGCGATCGCGATCGCTATCGTTAACGGTATAGCGATCGTTATCGTGATCGCGATCGGTATCGCGATCGTGATCGCGATCGGTATCGCGATCGTGATCGCGATCGGTATCGTTATGGGTATCGCGATCGGTATCGTTATCGGTATCGCGATCGGATCGTTATCGGTATCGCGATCGCGATCTGTATCGCGATCGATCGGTCGTTATCGCGGACGGGATCGCGGTCGGTATCGCGGTCGGGATCGCGGTCGGTATCGCGGTCGGTATCGCGGTCGGTATCGCGGTCGGTATCGCGGTCGGTATCGCGTTCGGGATCGCGGTCGGTATTGCGGTCGGTATCCTTATCGGTATCGCGATCGGTATCTTTATAGCGATCGCGATCGGTATCTTTATAAAGATCGCGATCGGTATCGTTATCGCGGTCGCGATCGGTATCGTTATCGCGGTCGTGATCGGTATCGTTATCGCGATCGCGATCGGTATCGTTATCGCGATCGCGATCGTTATCGGTATCGCGATCGCGATCGGTATCGTTATCGCGATCGCGATCGGTATCATTATCGTTATCGACGCTTGATACGATATCCGATCGCGATCGCGATCGTTATCGTTACTCGCGATCGCGAACGTTTCGTTATCGCGATCGCGATCGTTATCATTATCGCGATCGCGATCGGGAGTCGGGGTTTTGAGGGTTGTGGTATTGTTAGGGTTTGTGGGTTTGCGGGTTAAGCTGGTATCGTTATCGCGATCGCGATCGGTATCGTTATCGCGATCGCGATCGGTATCGCGATAGGTATCGCGATCGCGATCGTTATCGGTATCGATATCACGATCGATATCGCGATCGCGATCGGTATCACGATCGTGATCGCGATCGGACCGGTATCGCGATCGGGATCGCGATCGGTATCGCGATCGGGATCGCGATCGGTATCGCGATCGTGATCGCGATCGGTATCGCGATCGGTATCGTTATCGGTATCGCGATCGATCGGTCGGTATCGCGGTCGGTATCGCGGTCGGTATCGTTATCGCGGTCACGATCATTATCGTTATCGCGGTCGCGATCGGTATCGTTATTGCGATCGCGATCGGTATCGTTATCGCGATCGCGATCGGTATCGTTATCGCGGTCGCGATCGGTATCGTTATCGCGGTCGCGATCGCGATCGGTATCGTTATCGGTATCGCGATCGTTATCGTTATCGGTATCGCGATCGGTATCGTTATCGGTATCGCGATCGGTATCGTTATCGGTATCGCGATCGCTATCGTTATCGGTATCGCGATCGCTATCCTTATCGGTATCGCGATCGCTATCGTTATCGTTATCGCGATCGCTATCGTTATCGCTATCGCTATCGGTATCGTTATCGGTATCGCTATCGGTATCGGTATCGGCATCGCGATCGGTATCGGTATCGGCATCGCGATCGGTATCGGTATCGGCATCGCGATCGGTATCGGTATCGGCATCGCGATCGCGATCGGTATCGGCATCGCGATCGCGATCGGTATCGGCATCGCGATCGGTATCGCGATCGTTTCGTTATACGATTTCGCGATACGAATACCCGATCGCTGTCGCTTTCATTTTTTCGGTATCGCGATTCGTTATGTTATCGATATCGCGATCATTATCGTTATCGCTATCGCGATCGTTATCGCGATCGCGATCGCTATCGGTATCGCGATCGCGATCGGTATCGTTATCGCGATCGCGATCGGTATCGTTATCGCAATCGCGATCGGTATCGCGATCGGGATCGCGATCGGTATCGCTATCGGGATCGCGATCGGTATCACTATCGGTATCGCGATCGTTATCTCGATCGGTATCGCGATCGCGATCACTATCGCTTGTCCTATCGCGATTCGGATCGCTTCTTTATCGGCATTGCGATCGCTATCATTAATATTATCGCGATCGTGATCGGTATCGCGGTCGGTATCGCGGTCGGTATCGCGGTCGTGATCGCGGTCGGTATCGCGGTCGGGATCGCGGTCGTGATCGCGGTCGGGATCGCAGTCGGGATCGCGGTCGGTATCGCGGTCGGTATCGCGGTCGGTATCGGCACCGAGATCGCGATCGGTATCGCGATCGGTATCGCGATCGTGATCGCGATCGGTATCGCGATCGGTATCGTTATCGGGATCGCGATCGGTATCGCGATCGTGATCGCGATCGGTATCGCGATCGTGATCGCGATCGGATCGGTATCGCGATCGCGTTCACGATCGGTATCGCGATCGGGATCGCGATCGGTATCGCGATCGGTATCGTTATCGGTATCGCGATCGGTATCGTTATCGGTATCGCGATCGGATCGTTATCGGTATCGCGATCGGTATCTCGATCGGTATCTCGATCGCGATCGGTATCGCGGTCGGTATCGCGGTCGGGATCGCGGTCGGGATCGCGGTCGGGATCGCGGTCGGTATCGCGGTCGGTATCGCGATCGCGATCGGTATCGCGATCGGCATCGCGATCGGTATCGCGATCGGCATCGCGATCGGTATCGGCACCGCGATCGCGATTGTTATCGGCATCGCGATCGGTATCGTTATCGCGATCGCGATCGGTATCGTTATCGCAATCGGTATCGCGATCGGTATCGCGATCGAGATCGCGATCGGGATCGCGATCGGTATCGCGATCGGTATCGCGATCGGTATCGTTATCGGGATCGCGATCGGTATCGCGATCGTGATCGCGATCGGATCGGAAT
This sequence comes from Tanacetum coccineum, assembly GCA_026074375.1. Lineage (NCBI taxonomy): Eukaryota > Viridiplantae > Streptophyta > Magnoliopsida > Asterales > Asteraceae > Tanacetum > Tanacetum coccineum. The sequence continues at coordinate 43,554 of BQNB010005617.1, forward strand.
CGCGATCGCGTTCACGATCGGTATCGCGATCGGGATCGCGATCGGTATCGCGATCGTGATCGCGATCGGTATCGCGATCGTGATCGCGATCGGTATCGCGATCGGTATCGTTATCGGTATCGTGATCGGTATCGTTATCGGTATCGCGATCGGATCGTTATCGGTATCGCGATCGGTATCTCGATCGCGATCGGTATCGCGGTTGGTATCGCGGTCGGGATCGCGGTCGGGATCGCAGTCGGGATCGCGGTCGGTATCCTTTTCAGTATCGCGATCGGTATCGTTATAGCGATCGCGATCGGTATCGTTATCGCGGTCGCGATCGGTATCGTTATCGCGATCGCGATCAGTATCATTATCGCGGTCGCGATCGGTATCGTTATCGCGATCGCGATCGGTATCGTTATCGCGATCGCGATCGTTATCTGTATCGCGATCGCGATCGTTATCGTTATCGCTATCGCGATCGTTATCGTTATCGCGATTGCGATCGGTATCGTTATCGCGATCGCGATCGATATCGGTATCGCGATCACGGGAGCCGGGATCTCGGTATCGGTAACGCGATCGGTTATCGGTAATCACGAATGTCGATCGTATCGGTATCGGTATCGCGAATCGGTATCGGAATCACGGATCGGTATCATCGGTACGGTATTCATCGGTATCGGTAGGCGATCGGTATCGGTATCGCGATCGTGTTATCGAGTATCGCGTTCGCGATCCGGTTCGCGGACGGGGAGGGGGGGGGGAAAAAATTTTTTTTTTTTTTCGCGATCGGTATCGTTATCGGTATCGCGATCGGTATCGCGATCGGTATCGCGATCGGTATCGTTATCGGGATCGCGATCGGTATCGCGATCGTGATCGCGATCGGTATCGCGATCGGATCGGAATCGCGATCGCGTTCACGATCGGTATCGCGATCGGGATCGCGATCGGTATCGCGATCGTGATCGCGATCGGTATCGCGATCGTGATCGCGATCGGTATCGCGATCGGTATCGTTATCGGTATCGTTATCGGTATCGCGATCGCGATCGTTATCGGTATTCTCGATCGCGATCGGTTAGCGCGGTTTGGTATCGCGGTCATGATCGCGGTCGGGATCGCACGGTCGGGATCGCAGTGGATCGCGGTCGGTATCTTTTCAGTATCTCGATCGGTATCGGTTATAGCGATCGCGGTCTGGTATCGTTTATCGCGGTGGCGATCGTATCGTTATGCGATCGCGATCAGTATCATTATGCGGTCGCGATTGCTGTATCGTTATCGCGAAGGCGATCTGGTATCGTTTCGCGATCGCGATCGTTATCTTGGTTATACGCGACGCTGATCGCTATCGTCATCGCTATCGCGATCGCTATCGTCATCGCTACCGGGATCGCTATCGTTATCGCGATCGCGATCGATATCGGTATCGCGATCGCGATCGGTATCATCGGTATCGGTATCGCGATCGGTATCGGTATCACGATCGCGATCGGTATCGGTCCGGTACGCTGATCGGTATCGGTATCACGATCGGTAATCATCGGTATCGGTATCTTCGTTATCGGTATCTGCGATCGTAATTCGGTATCGCGATCGGTATCGGTATCGCGATCGGTATCGGTATCGCGATCGCGATCGGTATCGTTATCGCGATCGCGATCGGTATCGTTATCGCGATCGCGATCGGTATCGATATCGCGATCGGTATCGGTATCGGGATCGGTATCGGGATCGGTATCGGGATCGGTATCGCGATCGTGATCGGTATCGGGATCGGTATCGCGATCGTTATCGCGATCGTTATCGCGATCGTTATCGAGATCGTTATCGCGATCGTTATCGTTATCGGTATCGCGATCGCGATCGCTATCGTTATCGGTATCGTGATCGTTATCGTTATCGCGATCGTTATCGCAATCGGTATCGCGATCGGGATCGTTATCGGTATCGCGATCGGTATCGTTATCGGTATCGCGATCGGATCATTATCATCGTTATGGGTATCGCGATCGATCGGTCGTTATCGCGGACGGGATCGCGGTCGGTATCGCGGTCGGGATCGCGGTCGGTATCGCGGTCGGTATCGCGGTCGGTATCGCGGTCGGTATCGCGGTCGGGATCGCGGTCGGTATTGCGGTCGGTATCCTTATCGGTATCGCGATCGGTATCTTTATAGCGATCGGTATCGTTATCGCGGTCGCGATCGGTATCGTTATCGCGGTCGTGATCGGTATCGTTATCGCGATCGCGATCGGTATCGTTATCGCGATCGCGATCGTTATCGGTATCGCGATCGCGATCGGTATCGTTATCGCGATCGCGATCGGTATCATTATCGTTATACCGACCGCGATACCGATACCGATCGCGATCGCGATACCGATACCGATCGCGATCGCGATACCGATCGGTATCGCGATCGCTATCATTATCGGTATCGCGATCGTTATCGTTATCGGTATCGCGATCGCGATCGTTATCGGTATCGTTATCGTTATCGCGATCGCGATCGGTATCGTTATCGCGATCGCGATCGGTATCGCGATCGCGATCGATATCGGTATCGCGATCACGATCGGTATCATCGGTATCGGTATCGCGATCGGTATCGGTATCACGATCGCGATCGGTATCGGTATCGGTATCGCGATCGGTATCGGTATCACGATCGGTATCATCGGTATCGGTATCATCGGTATCGCGATCGGTATCGGTATCGGTATCGGTATCGCGATCGATATCGGTATCGCGATCACGATCGGTATCGATATCGCGATCGGTATCGCGATCGGTATCGCGATCGGTATCGCGATCGGGATCGCGATCGGTATCGCGATCGGGATCGCGATCGGTATCGCGATCGGGATCGCGATCGGTATCGCGATCGGGATCACGATCGTTATCGTTATCAGTATCGCGATCGCTATCGTTATCGGTATCGCGATCGCGATCGTTATCGTTATCGTTATCGCGATCGCGATCGTTATCGTTATCGCGATCGCGATCGGTATCGTTATCGCGATCGCGATCGGTATCGCGATAGGTATCGCGATCGGGATCGCGATCGGTATCGCGATCGTTATCGGTATCGCGATCGGTATCGTTATCGCGATCGCGATCGGTATCATCGTTATCGGTATCGCGATCGCGATCGATCGGTATCGCGATACCGACCGCGATACCGATACCGATCGCGATCGCGATACCGATACCGATCGCGATCGCGATACCGATCGGTATCGCGATCGCTATCATTATCGGTATCGCGATCGTTATCGTTATCGGTATCGCGATCGCGATCGTTATCGCGATCGCGATCGCTATCGGTATCGCGATCGTTATCGTTATCGCGATCGCGATCGTTATCGTTATCGCGATCGCGATCGGTATCGTTATCGCGATCGCGATCGGTATCGCGATCGCGATCGATATCGGTATCGCGATCACGATCGGTATCATCGGTATCGGTATCGCGATCGGTATCGGTATCACGATCGCGATCGGTATCGGTATCGGTATCGGTATCGGTATCGCGATCGGTATCGGTATCACGATCGGTATCATCGGTATCGGTATCATCGGTATCGGTATCGCGATCGGTATCGGTATCGCGATCGGTATCGGTATCGCGATCGGTATCGGTATCGCGATCGATATCGGTATCGCGATCACGATCGGTATCGATATCGCGATCGGCATCGCGATCGGGATCGCGATCGGTATCGCGATCGTGACCGCGATCGGATCGGTATCGCGATCGTGATCGGTATCGTTATCGGTATCGCGATCTGTATCGTTATCGGTATGGCGATCGGTATCGTTATCGGTATCGCGATCGATATCCTTATCGGTATCGCGATCGCTATCGTTATCGTTATCGCGATCGCTATCGTTATCGCTATCGCTATCGCTATCGGTATCGTTATCGGTATCCCTATCGGTATCGTTATCGGTATCGCGATCGGTATCGTTATCGTATCGCGATCGGTATCGGCATCGCGATCGCGATCGGTATCGTTATCGCGATCGCGATCGGTATCGTTATCGCGATCGGTATCACGATCGGTATCGCGATTGTTATCGCGATCGTTATCGCGATCGTTATCGCGATCGTTATCGTTATACCGATCGCGATACCGATACCGATCGCGATCGCGATACCGATAACCGTCGGTTATCGCTGATCGCTATCATTTCTCGGGTATCGCGGATGTTAACGTTATCGATTATAGCGATCTTATCGTTATGCGGGGAGGGGATATCGCGATCGTTATCGCGATCGCGTCGCTATGGTATCGCGAGCGCGATTCGTATGTATGGTATCGCGATCGTTATCTCGATCGGTATCGCGATCGCGATCACTATCGCGATCCCTATCGCGATCGCGATCGCTATCGTTATCGGCATTGCGATCGCTATCATTAATATTATCGCGATCGCTATCGTTATCGGTATCGCGATCGCTATCGTTATCGGCATCGCGATCGGTATCGTTATCGCGATCGCGATCGGTATCGTTATCGCGATCGGTATCGGGATCGGTATCGCGATCGTTATCGCGATCGTTATCGCGATCGTTATCGAGATCGTTATCGCGATCGTTATCGTTATCGGTATCGCGATCGCGATCGCTATCGTTATCGGTATAGCGATCGTTATCGTGATCGCGATCGGTATCGCGATCGTGATCGCGATCGGTATCGCGATCGTGATCGCGATCGGTATCGTTATGGGTATCGCGATCGGTATCGTTATCGGTATCGCGATCGGATCGTTATCGGTATCGCGATCGGTATCGCGATCGCGATCTGTATCGCGATCGATCGGTCGTTATCGCGGACGGGATCGCGGTCGGTATCGCGGTCGGGATCGCGGTCGGTATCGCGGTCGGTATCGCGGTCGGTATCGCGGTCGGTATCGCGGTCGGTATCGCGTTCGGGATCGCGGTCGGTATTGCGGTCGGTATCCTTATCGGTATCGCGATCGGTATCTTTATAGCGATCGCGATCGGTATCGTTATCGCGGTCGCGATCGGTATCGTTATCGCGGTCGTGATCGGTATCGTTATCGCGATCGCGATCGGTATCGTTATCGCGATCGCGATCGTTATCGGTATCGCGATCGCGATCGGTATCGTTATCGCGATCGCGATCGGTATCATTATACGTGATACCGACCGCGACACCGTTACCGTGCGGCGTTATCGTTTATCGCGATCGCGATAGTTATCATTATCCGCGGTCGCGGATCGGTTATCGATATCGCGATCGCGATCGTTATCGGTATCGCGATCGCGATCGGTATCGTTATCGCGATCGCGTGGTATCATTATCGTTATACGACCGCGTACCGATACCGATGCGATCGCGATCGTTATCGTTATACGTTAGGCGCGATCGCGATCGTTTATTTTTCGCGATCGCGTTCGGTTTCGTTATTCGCGATCGCGTATCGGTATCGTTTATTATTTACCGGGATCGCGATCGGTATCACGATCGGTATCGCGATCGCGATCGTTATCGGTATCGTTATCACTGATCGATATCGCGATCGGTTCACGATCGTGATCGCGTGTGGACCGGTATCGCGATCGGCCCATCGCGATCGGTTCGCCGATCGGGATCGCGCGGTATCGGATCGTGATCGCGATCAGGTATGCGATCGGGTTCGTTATCGGCTATCGCGTTCGATCTGTCGATATCGGGTCGGTATGCGGGTGGTATCGTTATCGCGGTCACGATCATTATCGTTATCGCGGTCGCGATCGGTATCGTTATTGCGATCGCGATCGGTATCGTTATCGCGATCGCGATCGGTATCGTTATCGCGGTCGCGATCGGTATCGTTATCGCGGTCGCGATCGCGATCGCGATCGTTATCGGTATCGCGATCGCGATCGTTATCGTTATCGGTATCGCGATCGCTATCGTTATCGGTATCGCGATCGCTATCGATCTCCGGCCCCCCCCCCCCCCCCCCCCCCCCCCCCCCCCCCGGGGTATCGCGATCGCTATCGTTATCGGTATCGCGATCGCTATCCTTATCGGTATCGCGATCGCTATCGTTATCGTTATCGCGATTGCTATCGTTATCGCTATCGCTATCGGTATCGTTATCGGTATCCCTATCGGTATCGTTATCGGTATCGCGATCGGTATCGTTATCGTATCGCGATCGGTATCGGCATCGCGATCGCGATCGGTATCGTTATCGCGATCGCTATCGTTATCGATATCGCGATCGGTATTCACGATCGGTATCGGATCGTTATCGCGGATCGTTATCGTTATACCGATCGGACAGATACCGATATCCGATGCGATCGCTATCATTATCGGTATCGCGATCGTTATCGTTATCGATATCGCGATCATTATCGTTATCGCTATCGCGATCGTTATCGCGATCGCGATCGCTATCGGTATCGCGATCGCGATCGGTATCGTTCTCACGATCGCGATCGGTATCGTTATCGCAATCGCGATCGGTATCGCGATCGGGATCGCGATCGGTATCGCTATCGGGATCGCGATCGGGGATATCACTATCGGATCGCGATCGTTTTCTCGATCGGTTATCGCGATCGCGATACTATCGCTGATCCTACGCGATCGCGATCGCTATCTTTATCGGCATTCGATCGCCTATCTTTAATTTTATCGCGATCGCGATCGGTATCGCGGTCGGTATCGCGATCGGTATCGCGGACGTTGATCGGGTCGGTATCGCGGTCGGTTGCGGTAGTGTCGCGGTTCGGTATCGCGGTCGGTATCGCGGTCGGTATCGCGGTCGGTATCGCGATCGGTATCGCGATCGGTATCGCGATCGTGATCGCGATCGGTATCGCGATCGGTATCGTTATCGGGATCGCGATCGGTATCGCGATCGTGATCGCGATCGGTATCGCGATCGTGATCGCGATCGGATCGGTATCGCGATCGCGTTCACGATCGGTATCGCGATCGGTATCGCGATCGTGATCGCGATCGGTATCGTTATCGGTATCGCGATCGGTATCGTTATCGGTATCGCGATCGGATCGTTATCGGTATCGCGATCGGTATCTCGACGGTATCCTCGTCTCGCTGATCGGTATCAGGATCGGTATCGCGATCGAGATCGCGGTCGGGATCGCGGTCGTGATCGCGGTCGGGATCGCAGTCGGGATCGCGGTCGGTATCGCGGTCGGTATCGCGGTCGGGATCGCGGTCGGTTTTGCGGTCGGGATCGCGGTCGGTATCCTTTTCAGTATCCTTATCGGTATCGCGATCGGTATCGCGATCGGTATCAATATCGGTATCGCGATCGCGATCGGTATCGGCACCGCGATCGCGATTGTTATCGGCATCGCGATCGGTATCGTTATCGCGATCGCGATCGGTATCGTTATCGCAATCGGTATCGCGATCGGTGATCGCGATCGGATCGGTATCGCGTTCGCGATCGGTATCGCGATCGAGATCGCGATCGGTATCGCGATCGGTATCGCGATCGTGATCGCGATCGGTATCGCGATCGGTATCGTTATCGGGATCGCGATCGGTATCGCGATCGTGATCGCGATCGGTATCGCGATCGTGATCGCGATCGTGATCGCGATCGGTATCGCGATCGTGATCGCGATCGGTATCGCGATTTCGGTTATCGTTATCTTGTATAGTGTTCGGTATCATTTTCGGTATCGCGATCGGATCGTTATCGGTATCTCGATCGCGATCGGTATCGCGGTTGGTATCGCGGTCGGGATTCGGCGGGATCGCGGTCGGGAACGCTCGTCGGGATCGCAGGTCGTATCCTTTTCGGTATCGCGATCGGTATCGTGATCGCGATCGCGATTGGTATCGTTATCACGATCGCGATCTGTATCGTTATCGCGATCGCGATCGGTATCGTTATCGCGATCGCGATCGGTATCGTTATCGCGATCGCGATCGGTATCGTTATCGCGATCGCGATCGGTATCGTTATCGCGATCGCGATCGGTATCGTTATAGCGATCGCGATCGATATCGGTATCGCGATCGCGATCGGTATCGGTATCGGTATCGGTATCGGTATCGTTATCGTTATCGTTATCGTTATCGTTATCGTTATCGTTATCGCGATCGCGATCGGCATCGTTATCGCGATCGCGATCGGCATCGTTATCGCGATCTATGCCGATCGCGATCGGTATCGGTATCGGTATCGCGATCGCGATCGCGATCGCGATCGGTATCACGATCGTGATCGCGATCGGACCGGTATCGCGATCGGGATCGCGATCGGTATCGCGATCGGGATCGCGATCGGTATCGCGATCGTGATCGCGATCGGTATCGTTATCGGTATCGCGATCGATCGGTCGGTATCGCGGTCGGTATCGCGGTCGGTATCGTTATCGCGGTCACGATCGGTATCGTTATCGCGGTCGCGATCGGTATCGTTATTGCGATCGCGATCGGTATCGTTATCGCGATCGCGATCGGTATCGTTATCGCGGTCGCGATCGGTATCGTTATCGCGGTCGCGATCGCGATCGCGATCGTTATCTGTATCGCGATCGCGATCGTTATCGTTATCGGTATCGCGATCGGTATCGTTATCGGTATCGCGATCGCTATCGTTATCGGTATCGCGATCGCTATCGTTATCGGTATCGCGATCGCTATCCTTATCGGTATCGCGATCGCTATCGTTATCGTTATCGCGATCGCTATCGCTATCGTTATCGGTATCGCTATCGTTATCGGTATCGCGATCGCTCTCGTTATCGGTATCGCGATCGCTATCGTTATCGGTATCGCGATCGCTATCGTTATCGGTATCGCGATCGCTATCGTTATCGGTATCGCGATCGCTATCGTTATCGGTATCGCGATCGCTATCGTTATGGGTATCGCGATCGCTATCGCTATCGTTATCGGTATCGCGATCGCGATCGTTATCGGTATCGCGATCGCTATCATTATCGGTATCGCGATCGTTATCGTTATCGATATCGCGATCATTATCGTTATCGCTATCGCGATCGTTATCGCGATCGCGATCGCTATCGGTATCGTTATCGCAATCGCGATCGGTATCGTTATCGCAATCGCGATCGGTATCGCGATCGGTATCGCTATCGGGATCGCGATCGGTATCACTATCGGTATCGCGATCGTTATCTCGATCGGTATCGCGATCGCGATCACTATCGCGATCCCTATCGCGATCGCGATCGCTATCTTTATCGGCATTGCGATCGCTATCATTAATATTATCGATATCGGTATCGCGGTCGGTATCGCGGTCGGGATCGCGGTCGGTATCGCGGTCGGTATCGCGGTCGGTATCGCGGTCGGGATCGCGGTCGGTATCGCGGTCGGTATCGCGATCGGGATCGCGATCGGTATCGCGATCGGTATCGCGATCGTGATCGCGATCGGTATCGCGATCGGTATCGTTATCGGGATCGCGATCGGTATCGCGATCGTGATCGCGATCGGATCGGTATCGCGATCGCGTTCACGATCGGTATCGCGATCGGGATCGCGATCGGTATCGGTATCGCGATCGGTATCGTTATCGGTATCGCGATCGGTATCGTTATCGGTATCGCGATCGGATCGTTATCGGTATCGCGATCGGTATCTCGATCGGTATCTCGATCGCGATCGGTATCGCGGTCGGTATCGCGGTCGGGATCGCGGTCGGGATCGCGGTCGGGATCGCGGTCGGTATCGCGGTCGGTATCGCGGTCGGTATCCTTTTCAGTATCCTTATCGGTATCGCGATCGGTATCCTTTTCAGTATCCTTATCGGTATCGCGATCGTTATCATTATCGCGATCGCGATCGGTATCGCGATCGCGATCGGTATCGCGATCGCGATCGGTATCGCGATCGGCATCGCGATCGCGATCGGTATCCTTTTCAGTATCCTTATCGGTATCGCGATCGTTATCATTATCGCGATCGCGATCGGTATCGCGATCGGTATCGCTATCGGTATCGCGATCGCGATCGGTATCGCGATCGCGATCGGTATCGCGATCGGCATCGCGATCGCGATCGGTATCGGCACCGCGATCGCGATTGTTATCGGCATCGCGATCGGTATCGTTATCGCGATCGCGATCGGTATCGTTATCGCAATCGGTATCGTGATCGGTATCGCGATCGGTATCGTTATCGGTATCGCGATCGGTATCGTTATCGGTATCGCGATCGGTATCCTTATCGGTATCGCGATCGGTATCGTTATCGGTATCGCGATCGGTATCGTTATCGCGGTCGCGATCGGTATCGTTATCGCGGTCGCGATCGGTATCGTTATCGCGATCGCGATCGGTATCGCGATCGGTATCGCGATCGGGATCGCGATCGGTATCGCGATTGTGATCGCGATCGGTATCGCGATCGGTATCGTTATCGGTATCGCGATCGGTATCTTATCGGTTTATCGCGATTCGGATCGTTATCGGTTATCGCGGCTCGGTATCTCATCGGTATCCTCGAATTCCTTGTGATCGGTTATCTCGATAGCGGATCGTGATCGCGGTGGGATCGCATCGGGATGCGGGCGGTATCGCGGTCGTATCGCCGGTCGGATATCGACGGTCGGGACTCGCGGTCGGTTTTGCGGTCGGATCGCGGTCGGTAATACTTTGCGTATCCTTACGGTATCGCGACGTATTCCATTTTCAGTATTCTTATCGGTAATCGCGATCGTTTCCATTATCGCGATCGCGATCGGGTTATCTCAGATGCGATCGGATATTCGCTATCGCGATCGGTATCGCGATCGGTATCGTGATCGGTATCGCGATCGGTATCGCGATCGGTGATCGCGATCGGATCGGTATCGCGTTCGCGATCGGTATCGCGATCGAGATCGCGATCGGGATCGCGATCGGTATCGCGATCGGTATCGCGATCGTGATCGCGATCGGTATCGCTATCGGGATCGCGATCGGTATCGCGATCGCGTTCACGATCGGTATCGCGATCGGGATCGCGATCGGTATCGCGATCGTGGACAATACTTTGTTTCTATTTTTTTTTTTTTTTTTTTTTTGCTTTTTCTTTTATTTTTTCAGCGATCGGTATCGCGGATCCGTGGATCGCGATCTGGTTATTCGCGGATCGGTTACTCGTTATCGGTATCGTGATCGGTATCGTTATCGGTATCGCGATCGGATCGTTATCGGTATCGCGATCGGTATCTCGATCGCGATCGGTATCGCGGTTGGTATCGCGGTCGGGATCGCGGTCGGGATCGCGGTCGGGATCGCGGTCGGTATCGCGGTCGGTATCGCGGTCGGGATCGCGGTCGGTTTTGCGGTCGGGATCGCGGTCGGTATCCTTTTCAGTATCCTTATCGGTATCGCGATCGGTATCGTTATAGCGATCGCGATCGGTATCGTTATCGCGGTCGCGATCGGTATCGTTATCGCGGTCGCGATCGGTATCGTTATCGCGATCGCGATCGTTATCTGTATCGCGATCGCGATCGGTATCGTTATCAGTATTGTAATCGTTATCGTTATCGGTATCGGTATCGCGATCGGTATCGTTATCGGTATCGTTATCGGTATCGTTATCGGTATCGTTATCGGTATCGTTATCGGTATCGCGATCGGTATCGTTATCGGTATCGCGATCGGTATCCTTATCGGTATCGCGATCGGTATCGTTATCGGTATCGCGATCGGTATCCTTATCGGGATCGCGGTCGGTATCGCGGTCGGGATCGCCGTCGGTATCGCGGTCGGGATCGCGGTCGATATCGCGGTCGGTATCGCGGTCGGTATCGCGGTCGGTATCGCTGTCGGGATCGCTGTCGGTTATAGTTAGCGTTATCGTGATCGTTATCGTTATCGTGATCGTGATCGTTATCGTTATCGCTTGATCGTTATCGTTATCGCGATCGTTATCGCGATCGTTATCGCTATCGTTATCGCTATCGTTATCGTTATCGTTATCGCTATCGTTATCGCTATCGTTATCGCGGTCGCGATCGCGGTCGATATGGCGATCGCGGTCGATATCGCGATCGCGATCAGTATCGAGTTCGCGATTGCGCTCGCGATCCGTTATCGTAATTGGTGTCGCCATCGTTATCGCGATCGTGATCGTGATCTCGATCGTAATCGCAATCGTTATTGCGATCGTGATCACGATCGGTATCGCGATCGTGATCGGTATCGCGATCTCGGTATCGCGATCGGTATCGTATCAGAATCGGTATCGCTATAGGGATCGGTATCGCGATCGGTATCGTTTCGGAATTGGTATCGCAATCATGATCGGTATCGCGATAGGGATCGCGATCTCGGTATCGCGATCGGTATCGTATCAGAATCGGTATCGTTATCGCGATCGTTATCGCTATCGGTATCGGTATCGCGATCGTTATCGCGATCGGTATCGCAATCGCTATCAGTATCGGTATCGCGATTGCTATCGGCATCGGTATCGCGATCGCTATCGTTATCGATATCGCGATCGTTATCGCTATCGTTATATCGCGATCGTTATCGGTATCGTTATATCGCGATCATTATCGGTATTGTTATATCGCGATCGTTATCGTTATCGTTATCGTTATCGCGATCGCTATCGTTATCGTTATCGGTATCGGTATCGTTATCGCGATCGTTATCACGATCGTTATCGTTATCGTGATCGCTATTATTATAGTTATCGTAATCGTTATCGCGATCGCTATCGTTATCGTTATCGGTATCGTTATCGCTATCGCGATCGGTATCGTTATCGCGATCGCGATCGGTATCGTTATCGCGATCGCGATCGGTATCGTTATCGCGATCGCGATCGGTATCGTTATCGCGATCGCGATCGGTATCGCGATCGGTATCGTTATCGGTATCGCGATCGGTATCGTTATCGGTATCGCGATCGGATCGTTATCGGTATCGCGATCGGTATCTCGATCGGTATCTCGATCGCGATCGGTATCGCGGTCGGTATCGCGGTCGGGATCGCGGTCGGGATCGCGGTCGGGATCGCGGTCGGTATCGCGGTCGGTATCGCGGTCGGGATCGCGGTCGGTTTTGCGGTCGGGATCGCGGTCGGTATCCTTTTCAGTATCCTTATCGGTATCGCGATCGGTATCCTTTTCAGTATCCTTATCGGTATCGCGATCGTTATCATTATCGCGATCGCGATCGGTATCGCGATCGCGATCGGTATCGCTATCGGTATCGCGATCGCGATCGGTATCGCGATCGGCATCGCGATCGGTATCGCGACCGGCATCGCGATCGCGATCGGTATCGGCACCGCGATCGCGATTGTTATCGGCATCGCGATCGGTATCGCGATCGGTATCGTTATCGGGATCGCGATCGGTATCGCGATCGGGATCGCGATCGGGATCGCGATCGGTATCGCGATCGGTATCGCGATCGTGATCGCGATCGGTATCGCGATCGGTATCGTTATCGGCTCGCGTCTGGTATCGCCGATACGTGTTCGCGATCGGTATCGCGATCGTGATCGCGATCGGATCGGGAATCGCGATCGCGTTCACGGGATTCGGTATCGGATCGGGATCGCGTCGGTATCGGCATTCATGTTCGCGATCGGTACTATGAGCGATCGGTATCGTTATCGGTATCGTGATCGGTATCGTTATCGGTATCGCGATCGGATCGTTATCGGTATCGCGATCGGTATCTCGATCGCGATCGGTATCGCGGTTGGTATCGCGGTTGGTATCGCGGTCGTGATCGCGGTCGGGATCGTAGTCGGGATCGCGGTCGGTATCGCGGTCGGTATCGCGGTCGGGATCGCTATCGTTATCGGTATCGCTGTCGCTATCGTTATCGGTGTCGCGATCGCTATCGTTATCGGTGTCGCGATCGCTATCGTTATCGGTGTCGCGATCGCTATCGTTATCGGTGTCGCGATCGCTATCGTTATCGGTGTCGCGATCGCTATCGTTATCGGTGTCGCGATCGCTATCGTTATCGGTGTCGCGATCGCTATATCGTTATCGGTATCGCGATCGCTATCGTTATCGGTATCGCGGACGCTAATCGTTATCGTGTTCGCGTTCGTTATGTTATCGGGTGCGATCGCTATCGTTATCGGTATCGCGTTCGCTATCGTTATCGGTCTCGCGATCGCTATCGTTATCGGTCTCGCGATCGCTATCGTTATCGGTATCGCGATCGCTATCGTTATCGGTATCGCGATCGCTATCGTTATCGGTATCGCTATCGTTATCGGTATCGCGATCGCTATCGTTATAGCTATCGCGACGCGATCCCTATCGCTATCGCTATCGCGGTCGCTATCCTTATCACGATCGGGGTCGCTATCGTTATCGCGATCGGGGTCGCCATTGTTATCGCGATCGGCATCGCGATAATTATCGCGATCGGCATCAGTATCGCGATATCGCGATCGGTATCGCGATCGGCATCGCGATAGTTATCGCGATCGTTATCGGTATCGGTATCGCGATCGCTATCGGTATCGTGATCGCTATCGTTATCGCGATCGATATCACGATCGTTATCGCGATCGTTATCTCGATCGTTATCGTGATCGGTATCGCGATCGCTATCGCGATCGCTATCGGTATCGCGATCGCTATCGTTATCGGTATCGCGATCGCTATCGTTATGGGTATCTTGATCGCTATCGTTATCGGTATCACGGTCGCTATCGTTATCGGTATCGCGATCGCTATCGTTATCGCGATCGCGATCGCTATCGTTATAGCGATCGCCATCGCTATCGATATCGCTATATCGCGATCATTTTCGGTATCGTTATATCGCGATCGTTATATCGTGATTGTTATCGTGATAGTTATCGCGATCATTATCGCGATCGTTATCGCTATAGTTATCGGTATCGCGATCGCTATCGCTATTGTTATCGTTATCGTTATCGTTATCGTTATCGTTATCGTTATCGTAATCGCTATCGTTATCGCGATCGTTATCGCTATCGTTATCGCTATCGTTATCGCTATCGTTATCGCTATCGTTATCGCGATCGTTATCGCTTTCGTTATCGCTATCGTTATCGCGATCGTTATCGCTATCGTTATCGCGATCGTTATCGCTGTCGTTATCGCTATCGTTATCGCTATCGTTATCGCGATCGTTATCACAATCGGTATCGCGATCGTTATCGCTATCGTTATCGCTGTCGTTATCGCTATCGTTATCGCTATCGTTATCGCGATCGTTATCGCTTTCGTTATCGCTATCGTTATCGCGATCGTTATCGCTATCGTTATCGCGATCGTTATCGTTATCGTTTTCGTTATTGATATCGTCATAGTTATCGTCATCGTTATCGGCATCGTGATCGCGATCAGTATCACGATCGTTATCGCGATCGTTATCGCTATTGTTATCGGTATCGTTATCGTGATCATTATCGGTATCGTTATCGGCATCTTTATCACGATCGTTATCACGACCGTTATCGTTATCGTTATATCGTTATCGTGATCTTTATCGTTATCGTTATCGCTTGATCGTTATCGTTATCGCGATCGTGATCGCTATCGTTATCGCGATAGTTATCATCTTCGTTATCATCATCGTTATCGTCATCGTTATCGCGATCGTTATCGCGATCATTATTGTTATCGTTATCGCGATAGTTATCGTCATCGTTATCATCATCGTTATCGTCATCGTTATCGCGATCGTTATCGGCATAGTTATCGCGATAGTTATCGGTTTTAGTTATCCGTTCCAGTTATAGGTATTCGTTATCGCTTTCGTTATTCGCGATCGTTATCGACAATCGTTATATCGATCGGATATTTATTGCTTATCGTTATCGTTATAGTTAGCATTATCGTGATCATTATCGTTATCGTGATCGTGATCGTTATCGTTATCGCTTGATCATTATCGTTATCGCGATAGTGATCGCGATCGTTATCGCGATCGTTATCGCTATCGTTATCGCTATCGTTATCGCTATCGTTATCGCTATCGCTATCGTTATCGCGGACGCGATCGCGGTCGATATGGCGATCGCGGTCGATATCGCGATCGCGATCAGTATCGAGTTCGCGATCGCGCTCGCGATCCGTTATCGTAATTGGTGTCGCCATCGTTATCGCGATCGTGATCTCGATCGTAATCGCAATCGTTATAGCGATCGTGATCACGATCGGTATTGCGATCGTGATCGGTATCGCGATCTCGGTATCGCATCAGAATCGGTATCGCTATAGGGATCGGTATCGCGATCGGTATCGTATCGGAATTGGTATCGCAATCATGATCGGTATCGCGATAGGGATCGCGTTTTTCTTTTTTATTTCGGGTATCGCGATCGCTATCGCTATCGGTATCGTTATCGTTATCGCGATCGCGATCGCTATCGGTATCGGTATCGCGATCGCTATCGCGATCGGTATCGCGATCGCTATCGGTATCGGTATCGCGATCGCTATCGGTATCGGTATCGCGATCGCTATCGTTATCGGTATCGCGATCGCTATCGTTATCGGTATCGCGATCGCTATCGTTATCGGTATCGCGATCGCTATCGTTATCGTTATCGCGATCGCTATCGTTATCGGTATCGCGATCGCTATCGTTATCGGTATCGCGATCGCTATCGTTATCGGTATCGCGATCGCTATCGTTATCGGTATCGCGATCGCTATCGTTATCGGTATCGCGATCGCTATCGTTATCGGTATCGCGATCGCTATCGTTATCGGTATCGCGATCGCTATCGTTATCGGTATCGCGATCGCTATCGTTATCGGTATCGCGATCGCTATCGTTATCGGTATCGCGATCGCTATCGTTATCGGTATCGCGATCGCTATCGTTATCGGTATCGCGATCGCTATCGTTATCGGTATCGCGATCGCTATCGTTATCGGTATCGCGATCGCTATCGTTATCGGTATCGCGATCGCTATCGTTATCGGTATCGCGATCGCTATCGTTATCGGTATCGCGATCGCTATCGTTATCGGTATCGCGATCGCTATCGTTATCGGTATCGCGATCGCTATCGTTATCGGTATCGCGATCGCTATCGTTATCGGTATCGCGATCGCTATCGTTATCGGTATCGCGATCGCTATCGTTATCGGTATCGCGATCGCTATCGTTATCGGTATCGTTATCGGTATCGCTATCGTTATCGGTATCGTGATCGCCATCGTTATATCTATCGCGACGCGATCGCTATCGCTATCGCGGTCGCTATCGTTATCACGATCGGGGTCGCTATCGTTATCACGATCGGGGTCGCTATCGTTGTCGCGATCGGGGTCGCAATCCGTTATCGCGATCGGTGTCGCCATTGTTATCGCGATCGTGATCGCGATCGGCATCGGTATCGCGATCGGTATCTCGATCGTTATCGCGATCGGCATCGCGATAGTTATCGCGATCGTTATCGGTATTGGTATCGGGATCGCTATCGGTATCGGTATCGCGATCGCTATCGGTATCGCGATCGCTATCGTTATCGGTATCGCGATCGCAATCCTTATCGGTATCGCGATCGCTATCGTTATCGGTATTGCGATCGCTATCGTTATCGGTATCGCGATCGCTATCATTATCGGTATCGTGATCGCTATCGTTATCGGTATCACGGTCGCTATCGTTATCGGTATATCGTGATCGTTATCGGTATCACGGTCGCTATCGTTATCGGTATCACGGTCGCTATCGTTATCGGTATCACGGTCGTTATCGTTATAGCGATCGCCATCGCTATCGATATCGCTATATCGCGATCATTTTCGGTATCGTTATATCGCGATCGTTATATCATGATCGTTATCGTGATCGTTATCGCGATCGTTATCGCTATAGTTATCGGTATAGCGATCGCTATCGCTATTGTTATCGTTACCGTTATCTTTATCGTTATCGTTATCGTTATCATTATCGTTATCATTATCGTTATCATTATCGTTATCGTTATCGTTATCGTTATCATTATCGTTATCGTTATCGTTATCATTATCGCTATCGTTATAGCTATCGTTATCGCTATCGTAATCGCGATCGGTATTGCGATCGTTATCGCTATCGTTATCGCTATCGTTATCGCTGTCGTTATCGGTATCGTTATCGCTATCGTTATCGCTATCGTTATCGCGATAGTTATCGGGTATCGTTATCGCGGTCACGATCGGTATCGTTATCGCAGTCGCGATCGGTATCGTTATTGCGATCGCGATCGGTATCGTTATCGCGATCGCGATCGGTATCGTTATCGCGGTCGCGATCGGTATCGTTATCGCGGTCGCGATCGCGATCGGTATCGTTATCGCGATCGCGATCGTTATCTGTATCGCGATCGCGATCGGTATCGTTATTGGTATCGCGATCGTTATCGGTATCGCGATCGGTATCGTTATCGGTATCGCGATCGGTATCCATATCGGTAACGCGATCGGTATCGTTATCGGTATCGCGATCGGTATCGTTATCGGTATCGCGATCGGTACCATTATCGGTATCGCGATCAGTATCGTTATCGGTATCGTGATCGCTATCGTTATCGGTATCGCGATCGCTATCATTATCGGTATCGCGATCGCTATCCTTATCGGTATCGCGATCGCTATCGTTATCATTATCACGATCGCTATCGTTATCGCTATCGCTATCGCTATCGGTATCGTTATCGGTATCGCTATCGGTATCGTTATCGGTATCGCGATCGGTATCGTTATCGGTATCGCGATCGCGATCGTTATCGTTATCGCGATCGTTATCATTATCGCGATCGCGATCGGTATCGCGATCGCGATCGGTATCGCTATCGGTATCGCGATCGCGATCGCGATCGGTATCGCGATCGGTATCGCGATCGGCATCGCGATCGGTATCGCGATCGGCATCGCGATCGCGATCGGTATCGGCACCGCGATCGCGATTGTTATCGGCATCGCGATCGGTATCGTTATCGCGATCGCGATCGGTATCGTTATCGCAATCGGTATCGTGATCGGTATCGCGATCGGTGATCGCGATCGGATCGGTATCGCGTTACTGATCGGTATCGCGATCGAGATCGCGATCGGTATCGCGATCGGTATCGCGATCGTGATCGGTATCGCGTTACTGATCGGTATCGCGATCGAGATCGCGATCGGTATCGCGATCGGTATCGCGATCGTGATCGCGATCGGTATCGCGATCGGTATCGTTATCGGGATCGCGATCGGTATCGCGATCGTGATCGCGATCGGTATCGCGATCGTGATCGGTATCGCGATCGGTATCGCGATCGGGATCGCGATCGGTATCGCGATCGGTATCGCGATCGTGATCGCGATCGGTATCGCGATCGTGATCGCGACCGCGATAACGATAGCGATAACGATAGCGATAACGATAACGATAACGATAGCGATAACGATAGCGATAACGATCGCGATAACGATCGCGATCACTATCGCGATAACGATAACGATCAAGCGATAACGATAACGATCACGATCACGATAACGATAACGATCACGATAACGCTAACTATAACCGACAGCGATCCCGACAGCGATACCGACCGCGATACTGACCGCGATACCGACCGCGATACCGACCGCGATACCGACCGCGATACCGACCGCGATACCGACCGCGATACCGACCGCGATCCCGACCGCGATACCGACCGCGATCCCGACCGCGATACCGACCGCGATACCGACCGCGATACCGACGGCGATCCCGACCGCGATACCGACCGCGATCCCGATAAGGATACCGATCGCGATACCGATAACGATACCGATCGCGATACCGATAAGGATACCGATCGCGATACCGATAACGATACCGATCGCGATACCGATAACGATACCGATCGCGATACCGATAACGATACCGATCGCGATACCGATAAGGATACCGATCGCGATACCGATAACGATACCGATCGCGATACCGATAACGATACCGATCGCGATACCGATAACGATACCGATCGCGATACCGATAACGATACCGATCGCGATACCGATAACGATACCGATAGCGATACCGATAACGATACCGATAGCGATAGCGATAACGATAGCGATCGCGATAACGATAACGATAGCGATCGCGATACCGATAACGATAGCGATCGCGATACCGATAAGGATAGCGATCGCGATACCGATAACGATAGCGATCGCGATACCGATAACGATAGCGATCGCGATACCGATAACGATAGCGATCGCGATACCGATAACGATAGCGATCGCGATACCGATAACGATACCGATCGCGATACCGATAACGATACCGATCGCGATACCGATAACGATACCGATCGCGATACCGATAACGATACCGATAGCGATACCGATAACGATACCGATAGCGATAGCGATAACGATAGCGATCGCGATAACGATAGCGATCGCGATACCGATAACGATAGCGATCGCGATACCGATCGCGATACCGATCGCGATACCGATCGCGATACCGATCGCGATACCGATCGCGATACCGATCGCGATACCGATCACGATACCGATTGCGATAACGATACCGATCGCGATCGCGATAACGATACCGATCGCGATGCCGATAACAATCGCGATCGCGGTGCCGATACCGATCGCGATCGCGATGCCGATCGCGATACCGATCGCGATCGCGATACCGATCGCGATCGCGATACCGATAGCGATACCGATCGCGATACCGATCGCGATCGCGATAATGATAACGATCGCGATAACGATAACGATCGCGATAACGATAACGATCGCGATCGCGATACCGATCGCGATACCGATCGCGATCGCGATACCGATCGCGATCGCGATACCGATCGCGATCGCGATAATGATAACGATCGCGATACCGATAAGGATACTGAAAAGGATACCGATCGCGATACCGATAAGGATACTGAAAAGGATACCGACCGCGATACCGACCGCGATACCGACCGCGATCCCGACCGCGATCCCGACCGCGATCCCGACCGCGATACCGACCGCGATACCGATCGCGATCGAGATACCGATCGAGATACCGATCGCGATACCGATAACGATCCGATCGCGATACCGATAACGATACCGATCGCGATACCGATAACGATACCGATCGCGATACCGATACCGATCGCGATCCCGATCGCGATACCGATCGTGAACGCGATCGCGATACCGATCCGATCGCGATCACGATCGCGATACCGATCGCGATCACGATCGCGATACCGATCGCGATCACGATCGCGATACCGATCGCGATCCCGATAACGATACCGATCGCGATACCGATACCTGAAACCCGATCGCGCTAAACCCGATAAAGCTACCGATCGCGATCGAAAGGATACTGATCACGATACCGGATGAACGATACCGATCGCGATACCGATAACGATAACGATCGCGATACCGATAACGATAAAGATCGCGATCGCGATAACGATACCGATCGCGACCGCGATAACGATACCGATCGCGACCGCGATAACGATACCGATCGCGACCGCGATAACGATACCGATCTCGATACCGATAAGGATACCGACCGCGATCCCGACCGTAATACCGACCGTGATCCCGATCGCGATACCGACCGCGATATCGACCGCAATACCGACGGCGATCCCGATCGCGATACCGACCGCGATCCCGTTAAGGATACCGATCGCGATACCGATAACGATACCGATCGCGATACCGATAAGGATACCGATCGCGATACCGATAACGATACCGATCGCGATACCGATAACGATACCGATCGCGATACCGATAACGATACCGATCGCGATACCGATAACGATAACGATCGCGATCGCGATACAGATAACGATAGCGATCGCGATAACGATACCGATAGCGATCGCGATAACGATACCGATCGCGACCGCGATAACGATACCGATCGCGATAACGATAACGATACCTGATCGCGACCGCGATAACGATACCGATCGCGATCGCTATAACGATATCGATCGCGATACCGATAAGGATACTGATAAGGATACCGACCACGATCCCGACTGCGAAACCGACCGCGATCCCGAGCGCGATACCTATCGCGATACCGATCGCGATACCGATAACGATCCGATCGCGATACCGATAACGATACCGATCGCGATACCGATAACGATACCGATCGCGATCACAATCGCGATACCGATCGCGATACCGATAGCGATCCCGATCGCGATACCGATCGCGATCCCGATCGCGATACCGATCGCGATCCCGTTCGCGATCGCGATACCGATCCGATCGCGATCACGATCGCGATACCGATCGCGATCACGATCGCGATCCCGATTGCGATACCGATCGCGATCGCGATAACGATACCGATCGCGATCGCGATAACGATACCGATCGCGATCGCGATAACGATAACGATCGCTATACCGATAACGATAGCGATCGCGATCGCCGGAAAATTTACCGAAAAAAAAAAAACGAAAAAACGAATAACGATCGCGATAACAGCGGAACACTATCGCGATAACGATCGCGAAACCAGATCCCAGATACAGAACACAATACCTGACCGCTGATAAACGATACGATCGCGATTCCGTCAAGATAAACGATAGAAAACCGAACGCGTATGCCGATAGCGATCGCGATACCGATAACGATAGCGATCGCGATAATATTAATGATAGCGATCGCAATGCCGATAACGATAGCGATCGCGATAATATTAATGATAGTGATCGCGATCGCAATACCGATCGAGATAACGATCGCGATACCGATCGCGATCCCGATAGCGATACCGATCGCGATCGCGATAACGATACCGATCGCGATTGCGATAACGATACCGATCGCGATCACGATAACGATACCGATCGCGATCGCGAGAACGATACCGATCGCGATCGCGATAGCGATACCGATCGCGATCGCGATAACGATACCGATCGCGATGGCGATAACGATACCGATCGCGATCACGATAACGATACCGATCGCGATCGCGAGAACGATACCGATCGCGATCGCGATACCGATAGCGATCGCGATAACGATCGTGATAGCGATAACGATAACGATCGCGATATCGATAACGATCGCGATACGAAATGAAGCGATCGCATAAAACCGTTAACGATCGCTGATCAGCGTTTAACGTTTAACGTCGCGATCGCTTTAACGATATCCGCGATAACCGTTACGATCGCGATACCGTTAACGATCGCGATATCGATCGTTAACGGTATCGCGATCGCTATCATTATCATTATCGGTATCGCGATACCGTTAACGATATCGCGATCGCGAACTTATCGCGATAACGATACCGATCGCGATACCGTTAACGATCGCGATCGCGATAACGATCGCGATCGCGATAAGTTCGCGATCGCGATACGATAACGATACCGATCGCGATACCGATAACGATACCGATAGGGATACCGATAACGATACCGATAGCGATAGCGATAACGATAGCGATCGCGATAACGATAACGATAGCGATCGCGATACCGAGAAAGATAGCGATCGCGATACCGATAACGATAGCGATCGCGATACAGATAACGATAGCGATCGCCATACCGATACCGATAACGATACCGATCGCGATACCGATAACGATACCGATCGCGATACCGATAACGATACCGATCGCGATACCGATAATGATAACGATCGCTATAACGATAACGATCGTGATAACGTTAACGATTGCGATCGAGATAACGATCGCGATCGCGATCTCGATACGATACCGATCGCGATACCGATAACGATACCGATCGCGATACCGATAACGATACCGATAGCGATACCGATAACGATACCGATAGCGATACCGATAACGATACCGATAGCGATACCGATAGCGATACCGATAACGATACCGATCGCGATCGCGATAACGATACCGATCGCGTTCACGATAACGATACCGATCGCGATCGCGAGAACGATACCGATCGCGATAATGATAACGATCGCGATCGCGATACCGATAACGATCACGATCGCGATAACGATCGCGATCGCGATCTCGATACGATACCGATCGCGATACCGATAACGATACCGATCGCGATACCGATAACGATACCGATCGCGATACCGATAACGATACCGATAGCGATACCGATAACGATACCGATAGCGATACCGATAACGATACCGATCGCGATACCGATAACGATACCGATCGCGATACCGATAACGATACCGATCGCGATAGCGATAACGATACCGATCGCGATCGCGATAACGATACCGATCGCGATCGCGATAACGATACCGATCGCGATGCCGATAACGATAGCGATCGCGATACCGATAACGATAGCGATCGCGATACCGATAACGATAGCGATCGCGATACCGATAACGATAGCGATCGCGATACCGATAACGATAGCGATCGCCATACCGATAACGATACCGATCGCGATACCGATAATGATACCGATCGCGATACCGATAAAGATACCGATCGCGATACCGATAAGGATACCGATCGCGATACCGATAACGATACCGATCGCGATACCGATAACGATAACGATCGCGATACCGATAACGATAAAGATCGCGATCGCGATAACGATACCGATCGCGACCGCGATAACGATACCGATCGCGACCGCGATAACGATACCGATCGCGACCGCGATAACGATACCGATCTCGATACCGATAAGGATACCGACCGCGATCCCGACCGTAATACCGACCGTGATCCCGACCGCGATACCGATCGCGATACCGACCGCGATACCGACCGCGATATCGACCGCAATACCGACGGCGATCCCGATCGCGATACCGACCGCGATCCCGATAAGGATACCGATCGCGATACCGATAACGATACCGATCGCGATACCGATAAGGATACCGATCGCGATACCGATAACGATACCGATCGCGATACCGATAACGATACCGATCGCGATACCGATAACGATACCGATCGCGATACCGATAAGGATACCGATCGCGATACCGATAACGATACCGATCGCGATACCGATAACGATACCGATCGCGATACCGATAACGATACCGATCGCGATACCGATAACGATACCGATCGCGATACCGATAACGATACCGATCGCGATACCGATAACGATACCGATAGCGATACCGATAACGATACCGATAGCGATAGCGATAACGATAGCGATCGCGATAACGATAACGATACCGATCGCGATACCGATAACGATACCGATCGCGATACCGATAACGATACCGATCACGATACCGATAACGATACCGATCGCGATACCGATAACGATACCGATCGCGATACCGATAACGATACCGATCGCGATACCGATAACGATACCGATCGCGATACCGATAACGATACCGATCGCGATACCGATAAGGATACCGATCGCGATACCGATAACGATACCGATAACGATACCGATCGCGATACCGATAACGATAACGATCGCGATCGCGATACAGATAACGATAGCGATCGCGATAACGATACCGATAGCGATCGCGATAACGATACCGATCGCGACCGCGATAACGATACCGATCGCGATAACGATAACGATACCTGATCGCGACCGCGATAACGATACCGATCGCGATCGCTATAACGATATCGATCGCGATACCGATAAGGATACCGACCACGATCCCGACTGCGAAACCGACCGCGATCACGACCGCGATAACGATACCGATCGCGATCGCGATAACGATACCGATCGCGATAACGATACCGATCGCGATCGCGATAACGATAACGATCGTGATCGCGATAACGATAACGATCGCTATACCGATAACGATAGCGATCGCGATCGCGATACCGATAACGATAACGATCGCGATAACGATCTCGATAACGATCGCGATAACGATCGCGATAACGATCGCGATACCGATCCAGATACAGATCACGATACCGATCGCGATAACGATACCGATCGCGATCGCGATAACGATACCGATCGCGATGCCGATAACGATAGCGATCGCGATACCGATAACGATCGATCGCGATCGCGATAAACGATAACGATCGATGATCTGCGATCAACGATAACGATCGCTATACCCGATAACCGATAGCGATCGCGATCGCTGAAACCGATACGATGAACGATCGCGATAACGATCTCGTTAACATCGCGAAACATCGCGATAACGATTCACGATACCGATCCAGATACAGCTCCACGAACCGATCGCGATAACGATACCGATCGCGATGCCGATAACGATACCGATCGCGATGCCGATAACGATAGCGATCGCGATACCGATAACGATAGCGATCACGATAATATTAATGATAGCGATCGCAATGCCGATAATGATAGCGATCGCGATAGTGATCGCGATCGCAATACCGATCGAGATAACGATCGCGATCCCGATAGCGATACCGATCGCGATCGCGATAACGATACCGATCGCGATTGCGATAACGATACCGATCGCGATCACGATAACGATACCGATCGCGATCGCGAGAACGATACCGATCGCGATCGCGATACCGATAGCGATCGCGATCGCGATAACGATCGTGATAGCGATAACGATAACGATCGCGATATCGATAACGATAACGATCGCGATACCGATAATGATAGCGATCGCGATACCGTTAACGATCGCGATCGCGTTAACGTTAACGATCGCGATCGCGTTAACGATATCGCGATACCGTTAACGATCGCGATACCGTTAACGATCGCGATATCGATCGTTAACGGTATCGCGATCGCTATCATTATCATTATCGGTATCGCGATACCGTTAACGATATCCGCATCGCGAACTTAATCGCGATATCACGATACCGATCGCATACCGTTATAACGATCGCGATCGCAATAACATCCGATCTGCCCGGAATAAGTTCGCGATCGCGATAAGTTCGCGATCGCGATAAGTTCGCGATCGCGATACGATAACGATACCGATCGCGATACCGATAACGATACCGATCGCGATACCGATAACGATACCGAGACGATAAGCGAGAACGATAGCGATCAACAGCGATAACGATAAGATAGCGATCGCGATAAACCGAGAAAGATAGGATCAGCGATACCGATAGCATAGCGATCGCGATACAGAATAACAGTGGGGGGGGGGGAGGGGGAAAAAAAAAAACGCGATAGCGATCGCCATACCGATACCGATAACGATACCGATCGCGATACCGATAACGATACCGATCGCGATACCGATAACGATACCGATCGCGATACCGATAACGATAACGATCGCGATACCGATAACGATAAAGATCGCGATCGCGATACAGATAACGATCTCGATCGCGATAACGATACCGATCGCGACCGCGATAACGATACCGATCGCGATCGCGATAACGATACCGATCGCGACCGCGATAACAATACCGATCGCGATCGCTATAACGATACCGATCGCGATACCGATAAGGATACCGACAGCGATCCCGACCGCGATACCTACCGCGATACAGACAGCGATACCGACCGCGATACCGACCGCGATACCGACCGCGATACCGACCGCGATATCGACCGCGATACCGATGGCGATCCCGACCGCGATACCGACCGCGATCCCGATAAGGATACCGATCGCGATACCGATAACGATACCGATCGCGATACCGATAACGATACCGATCGCGATACCGATAACGATACCGATCGCGATACCGATAACGATACCGATCGCGATACCGATAAGGATACCGATCGCGATACCGATAACGATACCGATCGCGATACCGATAACGATACCGATCGCGATACCGATAACGATAACGATTACAATACCGATAACGATACCGATCGCGATCGCGATCGCGATAACGATACCGATCGCGATCGCGATAACGATACCGATCGCGACCGCGATAACGATACTGATCGCGATCGCGATAACGATACCGATCGCGATAACGATACCGATCGCGATCGCTATAACGATACCGATCGCGATACCGATAAGGATACTGAAAAGGATACCGACCGCTATCCCGACCGAGCAAACCGACCGCAGATCCCTACCCCAGCGATACCGACCGCGAAACCGACCGGCGATACCGACCGTGATCCGTCATAGAAGCGATCCCAATACCGCGATCCCGACGCGAATCCCGACCGCAGATAGATTACGACCGCTATACCGATCGCGATCAAGCGATCGAGATACCGACTCGAGGATACCGATCGCGATACCGATAACGATACCGATCGCGATACCGATAACGATACCGATCGCGATACCGATAACGATACCGATCGCGATCACGATCGCGATACCGATCGCGATCCCGATCGCGATACCGATCGTGAACGCGATCGCGATACCGATCCGATCGCGATCACGATCGCGATACCGATCGCGATACCGATCGCGATCACGATCGCGATACCGATCGCGATCCCGATAACGATACCGATCGCGATACCGATCGCGATCACGATCGCGATACCGATCAGTAACGCGATACCGATCCGATCGCGATCACCGATCGCGATACCGATCACGATACCGATTTTCTATAAAGATACCGATCGCATCGCGATAAACGATACCGATCGAGCGATCCGCTAAAACAATGGCGATCGCGGTGCCGATACCGATCGCGATCGCGATGCCGATCGCGATACCGATCGCGATGCCGATCGCGATACCGATCGCGATACCGATCGCGATCGCGATCGCGATACCGATAGCGATACCGATCGCGATCGCGATACCGATCGCGATCGCGATAATGATAACGATCGCTATAACGATAACGATCGTGATAACGTTAACGATTGCGATCGAGATAACGATCGCGATCGCGATCTCGATACGATACCGATCGCGATACCGATAACGATACCGATCGCGATACCGATAACGATACCGATAGCGATAGCGATAGCGATAACGATAGCGATCGTGATAATTATAACGATAACGATCGCGATGCCGTTAACGATAGCGATCGCGATAACGTTAACGATCACGATCGCGATCGCGATAACGATCGCGATCGCGATAACGATCGCGATCGCGATAAGATCGCTATCTCGATACGATACCGATCGCGATACTGATAACGATACCGATCGCGATACCGATAACGATACCGATAGGGATACCGATAACGATACCGATAGCGATAGCGATAGCGATAGCGATAGCGATAGCGATAGCGATAACGATAGCGATCGCGATAACGATAACGATAGCGATCGCGATACCGATAAGGATAGCGATCGTGATACCGATAACGATAGCGATCGCGATACCGATAACGATAGCGACCGCCATACCGATAACGATACCGATCGCGATACCGATGATGATACCGATCGCGATACCGATAAAGATACCGATCGCGATACCGATAAGGATACCGATCACGATACCGATAACGATACCGATCGCGATACCGATAACGATAACGATCGCGATACCGATAACGATAAAGATCGCGATCGCGATAACGATACCGATCGCGACCGCGATAACGATACCGATCGCGACCGCGATAACGATACCGATCGCGACCGCGATAACGATACCGATCTCGATACCGATAAGGATACCGACCGCGATCCCGACCGTAATACCGACCGTGATCCCGACCGCGATACCGATCGCGATACCGACCGCGATACCGACCGCGATACCGACCGCGATATCGACCGCAATACCGACGGCGATCCCGATCGCGATACCGACCGCGATCCCGATAAGGATACCGATCGCGATACCGATAACGATACCGATCGCGATACCGATAAGGATACCGATCGCGATACCGATCGCGATACCGATAACGATACCGATCGCGATACCGATAAGGATACCGATCGCGATACCGATAACGATACCGATCGCGATACCGATAACGATAACGATCGCGATCGCGATACAGATAACGATAGCGATCGCGATAACGATACCGATAGCGATCGCGATAACGATACCGATCGCGACCGCGATAACGATACCGATCGCGATAACGATAACGATACCTGATCGCGACCGCGATAACGATACCGATCGCGATCGCTATAACGATATCGATCGCGATACCGATAAGGATACTGATAAGGATACCGACCACGATCCCGACTGCGAAACCGACCGCGATCCCGAGCGCGATACCTATCGCGATACCGATCGCGATACCGATAACGATCCGATCGCGATACCGATAACGATACCGATCGCGATACCGATAACGATACCGATCGCGATCACAATCGCGATACCGATCGCGATACCGATAGCGATCCCGATCGCGATACCGATCGCGATCCCGATCGCGATACCGATCGCGATCCCGTTCGCGATCGCGATACCGATCCGATCGCGATCACGATCGCGATACCGATCGCGATCACGATCGCGATCCCGATTGCTAAAAGCCGATCTCGCGATCCTGCGAAAACGATACCGATCAGCGATCGCGATAGACGATTACCGATCGCGATCGCGATAACGAAACCGATCGAAGATCCGCGATAACGATAACAAACGCTATAACTTCTAACGATAGCGATCGCGAACGCCGGAAAATTTACCGAAAAAAAAAAAACGAAAAAACGAATAACGATCGCGATAACAGCGGAACACTATCGCGATAACGATCGCGAAACCAGATCCCAGATACAGAACACAATACCTGACCGCTGATAAACGATACGATCGCGATTCCGTCAAGATAAACGATAGAAAACCGAACGCGTATACCGATAGCGATCGCGATACCGATAACGATAGCGATCGCGATACCGATCGCGATACCGATAACGATACCGATCGCGATACCGATAACGATACCGATCGCGATACCGATAACGATACCGATCGCGATACCGATAACGATACCGATCGCGATACCGATAACGATACCGATCGCGATACCGATCGCGATACCGATAACGATCGCGATCGCGATAACGATACCGACCGCGATCGCGATAACGATACCGATCGCGATCGCGATAACGATACCGATCGCGATCGCGATAACGATACCGATCGCGATCGCGATAACGATACCGATCGCGATTGCGATAACGATACCGATCGCGATCACGATAACGATACCGATCGCGATCGCGAGAACGATACCGATCGCGATCGCGATACCGATAGCGATCGCGATCGCGATAACGATCGTGATAGCGATAACGATAACGATCGCGATATCGATAACGATAACGATCGCGATACCGATAATGATAGCGATCGCGATACCGTTAACGATCGCGATCGCGTTAACGTTAACGATCGCGATCGCGTTAACGATATCGCGATACCGTTAACGATCGCGATACCGTTAACGATCGCGATATCGATCGTTAACGGTATCGCGATCGCTATCATTATCATTATCGGTATCGCGATACCGTTAACGATATCGCGATCGCGAACTTATCGCGATAACGATACCGATCGCGATACCGTTAACGATCGCGATCGCGATAACGATCGCGATCGCGATAAGTTCGCGATCGCGATAAGTTCGCGATCGCGATAAGTTCGCGATCGCGATACGATAACGATACCGATCGCGATACCGATAACGATACCGATAGGGATACCGATAACGATACCGATAGCGATAGCGATAGCGATAACGATAGCGATCGCGATAACGATAACGATAGCGATCGCGATACCGAGAAAGATAGCGATCGCGATACCGATAACGATAGCGATCGCGATACAGATAACGATAGCGATCGCCATACCGATACCGATAACGATACCGATCGCGATACCGATAACGATACCGATCGCGATACCGATAACGATACCGATAACGATACCGATCGCGATACCGATAACGATACCGATCGCGATACCGATAACGATACCGATCGCGATACCGATAACGATACCGATCGCGATACCGATAACGATACCGATCGCGATACCGATAACGATACCGATCGCGATACCGATAACGATACCGATCGCGATACCGATAACGATAACGATCGCGATACCGATAACGATACCGATCGCGATACCGATAACGATACCGATCGCGATCGCGATAACGATACCGATCGCGATCGCGATAACGATACCGATCGCGATCGCGATAACGATACCGATCGCGATCGCGATAACGATACCGATCGCGATCGCGATAACGATACCGATCGCGATAACGATCGCGATCGCGATAAGATCGCTATCTCGATACGATACCGATCGCGATACCGATAACGATACCGATCGCGATACCGATAACGATACCGATAGGGATACCGATAACGATACCGATAGCGATAGCGATAGCGATAACGATAGCGATCGCGATAACGATAACGATAGCGATCGCGATACCGATAAGGATAGCGATCGCGATACCGATAACGATAGCGATCGCGATACCGATAACGATAGCGATCGCGATACCGAAAACGATACCGATCGCGATACCGATAATGATACCGATCGCGATACCGATAACGATACCGATCGCGATACCGATAACGATACCGATCGCGATACCGATAACGATACCGATCGCGATACCGATAATGATACCGATCGCGATACCGATAAAGATACCGATCGCGATACCGATAAGGATACCGATCGCGATACCGATAACGATACCGATCGCGATACCGATAACGATAACGATCGCGATACCGATAACGATAAAGATCGCGATCGCGATAACGATACCGATCGCGACCGCGATAACGATACCGATCGCGACCGCGATAACGATACCGATCGCGACCGCGATAACGATACCGATCGCGATACCGATAAGGATACCGACCGCGATCCCGACCGCGATACCGACCGCGATACCGACCGCGATACCGATCGCGATACCGACCGCGATATCGACCGCGATCCCGACCGCGATACCGATGGCGATCCCGACCGCGATACCGACCGCGATCCCGATAAGGATACCGATCGCGATACCGATAACGATACCGATCGCGATACCGATAAGGATACCGATCGCGATACCGATAACGATACCGATCGCGATACCGATAACGATACCGATCGCGATACCGATAACGATACCGATCGCGATACCGATAACGATACCGATAGCGATACCGATAACGATACCGATAGCGATAGCGATAGCGATAGCGATAACGATAGCGATCGCGATAACGATAACGATAGCGATCGCGATACCGATAAAGATAGCGATCGCGATACCGATAACGATAGCGATCGCGATACAGATAACGATAGCGATCGCCATACCGATACCGATAACGATACCGATCGCGATACCGATAACGATACCGATCGCGATACCGATAACGATACCGATCGCGATACCGATAACGATAACGATCGCGATACCGATAACGATAAAGATCGCGATACCGATCGGTATCGCGATCGCGATACCGATAACGATCCGATCGCGATACCGATAACGATACCGATCGCGATACCGATAACGATACCGATCGCGATCACAATCGCGATACCGATCGCGATACCGATAGCGATCCCGATCGCGATACCGATCGCGATCCCGATCGCGATACCGATCGCGATCCCGTTCGCGATCGCGATACCGATCCGATCGCGATCACGATCGCGATACCGATCGCGATCACGATCGCGATACCGATTGCTAAAAGCCGATCTCGCGATCCTGCGAAAACGATACCGATCAGCGATCGCGATAGACGATTACCGATCGCGATCGCGATAACGAAAACGATCGAAGATCCGCGATAACGATAACAAACGCTATAACTTCTAACGATAGCGATCGCGAACGCCGGAAAATTTACCGAAAAAAAAAAAACGAAAAAACGAATAACGATCGCGATAACAGCGGAACACTATCGCGATAACGATCGCGAAACCAGATCCCAGATACAGAACACAATACCTGACCGCTGATAAACGATACGATCGCGATTCCGTCAAGATAAACGATAGAAAACCGGATGCCGATAACGATAGCGATCGCGATACCGATAACGATAGCGATCGCGATAATATTAATGATAGCGATCGCAATGCCGATAACGATAGCGATCGCGATAATATTAATGATAGTGATCGCGATCGCAATACCGATCGAGATAACGATCGCGATACCGATCGCGATCCCGATAGCGATACCGATCGCGATCGCGATAACGATACCGATCGCGATTGCGATAACGATACCGATCGCGATCACGATAACGATACCGATCGCGATCGCGAGAACGATACCGATCGCGATCGCGATAGCGATACCGATCGCGATCGCGATAACGATACCGATCGCGATGGCGATAACGATACCGATCGCGATCACGATAACGATAACGATCGCGATCGCGAGAACGATACCGATCGCGATCGCGATACCGATAGCGATCGCGATCGCGATAACGATCGTGATAGCGATAACGATAACGATCGCGATATCGATAACGATAACGATCGCGATACCGATAATGATAGCGATCGCGATACCGTTAACGATCGCGATCGCGTTAACGTTAACGATCGCGATCGCGTTAACGATATCGCGATACCGTTAACGATCGCGATACCGTTAACGATCGCGATATCGATCGTTAACGGTATCGCGATCGCTATCATTATCATTATCGGTATCGCGATACCGTTAACGATATCGCGATCGCGAACTTATCGCGATAACGATACCGATCGCGATACCGTTAACGATCGCGATCGCGATAACGATCGCGATCGCGATAAGTTCGCGATCGCGATAAGTTCGCGATCGCGATAAGTTCGCGATCGCGATACGATAACGATACCGATCGCGATACCGATAACGATACCGATAGGGATACCGATAACGATACCGATAGCGATAGCGATAGCGATAACGATAGCGATCGCGATAACGATAACGATAGCGATCGCGATACCGAGAAAGATAGCGATCGCGATACCGATAACGATAGCGATCGCGATACAGATAACGATAGCGATCGCCATACCGATACCGATAACGATACCGATCGCGATACCGATAACGATACCGATCGCGATACAGAGAAAGCGGATCCAGCGACAACCGATAACGATACGAACGCGACTACGATAACGAAGCGATCGCGACACCGATAACGATAGCGATCGCGACACCGATAACGATAGCGATCGCGACACCGATAACGATAGCGATCGCGACACCGATAACGATAGCGATCGCGATACCGATAACGATAGCGATCGCGACACCGATAACGATAGCGATCGCGATACCGATAACGATAGCGATCGCGAGACCGATAACGATAGCGAACGCGATACCGATAACGATAGCGATCGCGATACCGATAACGATATAGCGATCGCGACACCGATAACGATAGCGATCGCGATACCGATAACGATAGCGATCGCGATACCGATAACGATAGCGATCGCGATACCGATAACGATAGCGATCGCGATACCGATAACGATAGCGATCGCGATACCGATAACGATAGCGATCGCGATACCGATAACGATACCGATAATGATATAGCGATCGCGACACCGATAACGATAGCGATAATGATAACGATCACGATACCAATAACGATCGCGATATAACGATAACGATACCGATCGCGATACCGATTACGATACCGATCGCGATAGCGATAACGATACCGATAACGATAACGATCGCGATAACGATAACGATAACGATATAACGATAACGATAACGATAACGGTCGTGATAACGATCGCGATAACGATCGCGATAAAGATGCCGATAACGATCGCGATAACGATACCGATAATGATCACGATAACGATACCGATAACAATAGCGATAACGATCGCGATCACGATCGTGATACTGATCGCGATCACGATGCCGATAACGATGACGATAACTATGACGATATCAATAACGAAAACGATAACGATAACGATCGCGATAACGATAGCGATAACGATCGCGATAACGATAGCGATAACGAAAGCGATAACGATCGCGATACCGACCGCGATACCGACTGCGATATCGACCGCGATATCGACCGCGATACCGATGGCGATCCCGACCGCGATACCGACCGCGATCCCGATAAGGATACCGATCGCGATACCGATAACGATACCGATCGCGATACCGATAAGGATACCGATCGCGATACCGATAACGATACCGATCGCGATACCGATACCGATCGCGATACCGATAAGGATACCGATCGCGATACCGATAACGATACCGATAACGATACCGATCGCGATACCGATAACGATAACGATTACAATACCGATAACGATACCGATCGCATCAGAGCGATAACAGATAACGATCGCGATCGCGATAACGATACCGATCGCGATCGCGATAACGATACCGATCGCGACCGCGATAACGATACTGATCGCGATCGCGATAACGATACCGATCGCGACCGCGATAACGATACCGATCGCGATCGCTATAACGATACCGATCGCGATACCGATAAGGATACTGAAAAGGATACCGACCGCTATCCCGACCGCAAAACCGACCGCGATCCCGACCGCGATACCGACCGCGAAACCGACCGCGATACCGACCGTGATCCCGACTGCGATCCCGACCGCGATCACGACCGCGATCCCGACCGCGATACCGACCGCGATACCGATCGCGATCGAGATACCGATCGAGATACCGATCGCGATACCGATAACGATCCGATCGCGATACCGATAACGATACCGATCGCGATACCGATAACGATACCGATCGCGATCACGATCGCGATACCGATCGCGATCCCGATCGCGATACCGATCGTGAACGCGATCGCGATACCGATCCGATCGCGATCACGATCGCGATACCGATCGCGATCACGATCGCGATACCGATCGCGATCCCGATAACGATACCGATCGCGATACCGATCGCGATCACGATCGCGATACCGATCGCGATCCCGATCGCGATACCGATCGCGATACCGATCGCGATCCCGATCGCGATCTCGATCGCGATACCGATCAGTAACGCGATACCGATCCGATCGCGATCACCGATCGCGATACCGATCACGATACCGATTGCGATAACGATACCGATCGCGATCGCGATAACGATACCGATCGCGATGCCGATAACAATGGCGATCGCGGTGCCGATACCGATCGCGATCGCGATGCCGATCGCGATCGCGATCGCGATAATGATAACGATCGCTATAACGATAACGATCGTGATAACGTTAACGATTGCGATCGAGATAACGATCGCGATACCGATCGCGATGCCGATCGCGATCGCGATCGCGATAATGATAACGATCGCTATAACGATAACGATCGTGATAACGTTAACGATTGCGATCGAGATAACGATCGCGATACCGATAACGATACCGATCGCGATACCGATAACGATACCGATAGCGATACCGATAACGATACCGATAGCGATAGCGATAGCGATCGGTAATGATAACATACGCGAACGCGATACCGATAAGGGATAGCGATCGCGATGATACCGATAATGATAGCGATCGCGATACCCGTACGCTAGCGATCACGAATATCCGATAACGATACTGATCGCGATAAACCGATTACGATACCAGATCGCGATAAACCGATAACGATACCCGATCCCGCGTTACCGATATGTGATACCGACCGCGATACCGATAACGATCCGATCGCGATACCGATAACGATCCGATCGCGATACCGATCGCGATACCGATCGCGATACCAATAACGATACCGATCGGATCGCGATAACAGATTAGACGATCGCGATATTCGAAAAGATACCGATCGCGATCGCGACCCGCGATATACGATAACGACCGGGACCGGGCGAAAACGATACCATCAGCGATCGCGATAACGATACCGCTCGCGATCGCCTACAACGATTACCGAGCGCGACTGCGATAAACGATACGATCGTGACCCGATAACGATACCGACCGCGATACCGACCGCGCTAAACCGGACCGATCCGATCGTCGATACCGATGCAGATCCCGATACCGATAACCGATCTCGATACGATACCGATCGCGATACCGATACCGATACCGAGCGATGATAACGATACGATGATACAAGATCGTGATAGCCCCCCCCCACCCCCCCCCCCCCCCCCCCCCCCCCCCCACCCCCCTCCCCCCCCCCCCCCCCCCCCCCCCCACCCCCCACCCCCCCCACCCCCCCCCCCCCCCCCCCCCCCCCCCCCCCCCCCCCCCCCCCCCCCCCCCCCCCCCCCCCCCCCCCCCCCCCCCCCCCCCCCCCCCCCCCCCCCCCACCCCCCCCCCCACCCCCCCCCCCCCCCCCCCCCCCCCCCCACCCACCCCCCCCCCCCCCCCGCCCCCCCCCCCCCCCACCCCCCCCCCCCCCCCCCCCCCCCCCCCCCCCCCCCACCCCCCCCCCCCCCCCCCCACCACCCCCCCCCCCCCCCCCACCCCCCCCCCCCACCCCCCCCCCCCCCCCCCCCCCCCCCCCCCCCCACCCCCCACCCCCACCCCCCCCCCCCCCCCCCCCCCCCCCCCCCCCCCCCCCCACCCCCCCCCCCCC
Source organism: Tanacetum coccineum (assembly GCA_026074375.1). NCBI lineage: Eukaryota > Viridiplantae > Streptophyta > Magnoliopsida > Asterales > Asteraceae > Tanacetum > Tanacetum coccineum. Next base: position 82,020 of record BQNB010005617.1, read on the forward strand.
CCCCCCCCCCCCCCCCCCCCCCCCCCCGATACCGATCGCATACCCGATACCGATACCGATCGCGATCGTGATACCGATACCGATCGCGATACCGATACCGATGATACCGATCGTGATCTCGATACCGATATCGATCGCGATCGCGATACCGATCGCGATCGCGATAACGATAACCGCACGCATACGATAACGCTCGCGATCGCTATAAACGATAGAACGCTCGCGATAGCGAATAGCGATCGCGATCGCGATTTAACGATCGCGAATCGCGATAACCGAAAACGATAACGATCGCGATAGGATAATGATAGCGGATCGCGATAACCGATCGGTATCGCGATCCGCGATCGGTAATCTGATATCCGAGATCGCGATTCTGTACGTATCATTGGGCGGTCGGTATCGCGATACCGATCGATCGCGATCGCGATACCGATAACGATGATACCGATCGCGATCGCGATAACGATACCGATCGCGATCGCGATACCGATAACGATCGCGATCGCGATAACGATACCGATCGCGATCGCGATAACGATACCGATCACGACCGCGATAACGATACCGATCGCTATAAAGATACCGATCGCGATACCGACCGCAATACCGACCGCGATCCCGATAACGATACCGATACCGATACCGATCGCGATACCCATAACGATCGCGATACCGATAACGATACCGATCGCGATACCCATAACGATACCGATCCGCGGGATAAACCGGATCGCGATCACGATCGCAGATTTAACCGATCGCGAATCACGATCGCGATACCGATCGCAGATCACCGCTCGCGATACCGATCGCGATCCCGAATCGCATGGATACCGATAACGCATAGCGAACCGCGATACGATAACGAAGCGATCGCGATAAACCGATAAACGATACGATCGCGAATAGAGATACCGAAGAGCGATCGTGAATTACCGATAACGATACCCATCGCGTTACCGATAACGATACAGATCGCGATCCCGATCGCGAAGCGATCGCGATACTGATAACGATAGCGATCGCGATCGCGATAACGATAACGATATCGCGATACCGATGCCGATAGCGATAACGATCGCGATATAGCGTTCGCGACCCCGATAACGATAGCGAAAATGTTCACGCTACACTATACCCAATACGAACGCGATATAACGATAACGATTACTTATCGCAGATACCCGATACGATACTCAGATCGCGTAGCGATAACGATACGATAACTTAGCGATCGCGATAACGATTAACGCTTAACAAAATAATATCGAACACGCAACACGATAAGGATCTGGGATCACGAACTGCGATAGACGATACCGATAACGATACCGATAACGATAGCGATCAGCGAAAAACGATAACGATAACGAGCGCGATAATAACAATACCGAATAATGATCGTTGATATAACGATACCGATAACGACGCGATAAACGAAAGAGATAACGATCGCAGATATCGATACCGATAGCGATCGCGATACCGATGCCGATAGCGATCGCGATACCGATAATGATAGCGATTGCGATACCGATCGCGATAACGATCGCGATACCGATACTGATAGCGATAGCGATAACGATCACGATAATGATACCGATTCCGATACGATACCGATCGCGATACCGAGATCGCGATCCCTATCGCGATACCGATCCAGGATTTGCGATACCAATTCTGAAACTATCCGATCGCGACAAACCGAGATCGCGATCCCTCACGCATAACCGATCATGATTGCGATACCATACGAAACGAATACCGGATCGCGATACGGATCCTATAGGCGATACCGATTCTGATACGATATCAGATCGCGATACCGAGATCGGCGATACCGATCACTATCGCGCTAGCCGATCGTGATCACGCTCGCAATAACTATTGCGAATTAGACGACGATCACGATCACGATCCGCGATAACGATGGCGACACCCAATTAACGAATAACGGATCGCGAGCGAAATCCGCGAACTCGATACAAGATCGCGATCGCGATAACAGCTAACGATCGCCGATCACGATAACGAAACCGATCGCGACCAGCGATAACGATACAACCGCTCCGCGGACCAGCGATAACGATACCGATCGCCGAACCGCTAGAACGATACCGATCGCGATACCTAAAAGGATACTGAAAAGGATACCAGACCAGCGATCCCGACCGCAAAACCGACCGCAGAACCCGACGCAGCGATAACCGATCCGCGAATACCAAGACCGCGATCCCACTACGATCCCGACCGCGATCGCGACCGCGATACCCAACCGCGATACGATCGCGATCGATATACCGATGGCGATACCGATAACGCTCTGATCGCGATTGCACCGATAACGATACCGATCACGATACCGATAACATACCGATCCAGATAAAAACCGATCGCGGGATCACGATTTGCGTTACCGATCGCGATCCCGTACGCGGATATCGAGTCTTGAACGCGATCCCCCCCCCCCCCCCCCCCCCCCCCCCGCGATTTAGCCGATCCGATCGCGGATCACGATCGCGCTCCGATCGCGATCCCATCGCGATACCGAACGCGATCCCGAAATCGATAACCCGAACGCGATACCGAATCGCTATCAACTATCAGCGATACCGACGCTATACCCGAGCAGCGATCCGACGCGATCACGATCGCGATACCAAACGCGAACGCGATAACACGATCCGATCCTGCGATCATAACCGATCGCGATCATAACCGATCGCAGATACCGATTGCGCTAACGATACGATCGCGATCCGCGATAACGATAATCGAACGCGATGGGCCGATACCATCGCGAACGAAGTGCCGTAAACCCGGATCTGCGATCGCGATGCACGTCGCAGATACCGATCGCGATGCCGATCGCGGATACCGATCGCGATCGCGATAACGATAGCGATACCGATCGCGATCGCGATAACAGATCGCGATCGCATAAGCTAACGATCGCGATACCGCTAAGATACTGAAAAAGGTACCGATCGCGATTAACCGATAAGGAAAACTGAAAAAGGAACCGACCGCGATCCCGACCGCAAAACCGACCACGCGAATCCGCATCCCGACCGCGATAACCGCCCATCCTGCGATACCGACCGCGATACCGTCACGCGATCCCGACCGCAGGATCACGACCGCATCCCGACCACCGATACCGACCCCGCGATACCAATCGGATCGAGATTACCGAACGAGATACCGAACGCGATACCGTACGATCCATCGCGATACGATAACGACAACCTGATCGCGATACCGATAACGATAACCGATCGCGCGAAAACCGAACCGATCACGAACGCGATACGGATCAGCGATCCCGAACGCGATAACGATTGAGAACCGCGATCGCATCGGGCGATAACCGATCACGATCGCGATACCCGGATCAACGATCGCGATACGATCAACGATCGCGATACCGATTACGATAGATAAACCTGTAGCGATAACGATACCGATAACGATAACGATAGCGATCGCGATAACGATTACGATAACTATAATAATAGCGATCACGATAACGATAACGATCGCGATAACGATACCGATACCGATAACGATAACGATAGCGATCGCGATAACGATAACGATAACGATAACGATCGCGATATAACAATACCGATAATGATCGCGATATAACGATACCGATAACGATCGCGATATAACGATAGCGATAACGATCGCGATATCGATAACGATAGCGATCGCGATACCGATGCCGATAGCAATCGCGATATCGATACTGATAGCGATTGCGATACCGATCGCGATAACGATCGCGATACCGATACCGATAGAGATAACGATCGCGATAACGATACCGATTCTGATACGATACCGATCGCGATACCGAGATCGCGATCCCTATCGCGATACCGATCATGATTGCGATACCAATTCCGATACGATACCGATCGCGATACCGATCCCTATAGCGATACCGATTCTGATACGATACCGATCGCGATACCGAGATCGCGATCCCTATCGCGATACCGATCACGATCGCGATACCGATCGTGATCACGATCGCTATAACGATTGCGATTACGATCGAGATCACGATCACGATCGCGATAACGATGGCGACACCAATTACGATAACGGATCGCGAGCGCGATCGCGAACTCGATACTGATCGCGATCGCGATATCGACCGCGATCGCCATATCGACCGCGATCGCGACCGCGATAACGATAGCGATAACGATAGCGATAACGATAGCGATAACGATCGCGATAACGATCGCGATCACTATCGCGATAACGATAATGATCAAGCGATAACGATAACGATCACGATCACGATAACGATAATGATCACGATAATGCTAACTATAACGATAACGATAACAATAAAGATAACGATCGTGATAAAGATCGCGATAATGATCGCGATAACGATCGCGATAACGATCGCGATAACGATCGCGATAACGATACCGATAACGATCGCGATAACGATCGCGATAACGATCGCGATAACGATCGCGATAACGATACCGATAACGATCGCGATAACGATACCGATAACTATCGCGATAACTATGCCGATAACGATCGCGATAACGATGACGATAACGATGATGATAACGATGACGATAACTATCGCGATAACGATAACAATAACGATCGCGATAACGATCGCGATAACGATGACGATAACGATGATGATAACGAAGACGATAACTATCGCGATCATGATAACGATCGCGATAACGATAGCGATCACGATCGCGATAACGATAACGATCAAGCGATAACGATAACGATAAAGATCACGATAACGATATAACGATAACGATAACGGTCGTGATAACGATCGCGATAACGATCGTGATAAAGATGCCGATAACGATACCGATAATGATCACGATAACGATACCGATAACAATAGCGATAACGATCGCGATAACGATCGCGATCACGATCGTGATACTGATCGCGATCACGATGCCGATAACGATGACGATAACTATGACGATATCAATAACGAAAACGATAACGATAACGATCGCGATAACGATAGCGATAACGATAGCGATAACGAAAGCGATAACGATCGCGATAACGATAGCGATAACGATAGCGATAACGACAGCGATAACGATAGCGATAACGATAGCGATAACGATCGCGATACCGATTGTGATAACGATCGCGATTACGATCGCGATAACGATAGCGATAACGATAGCGATAACGACAGCGATAACGATCGCGATAACGATAGCGATAACGAAAGCGATAACGATCGCGATAACGATAGCGATAACGATAGCGATAACGACAGCGATAACGATAGCGATAACGATAGCGATAACGATCGCGATACCGATTGTGATAACGATCGCGATTACGATAACGATAACGATAACGATAACGATAACGATAACGATAACGATAACGATAACGATAACGATAACGATAACAATAGCGATAGCGATCGCGATACCGATAACTATAGCGATAACGATCGCGATAACGATCGCGATAACTATCACGATAACGATCTCGATAACGATCACGATATAACGATCGCAATATAACGATACCGAAAATGATCGCGATATAGCGATATCGATAGCGATGGCGATCGCTATAACGATAGCGATCGCGATACCGATAACGATAGCGATCGCGATCGCGATAACGATAGCGATCGCGATACCGATAACGATAGCGACCGTGATACCGATAACGATAGCGATCAAGATACCCATAACGATAGCGATCGCGATACCGATAACGATAGCGATCGCGATACCGATAACGATAGCGATCGCGATACCGATAACGATAGCGATCGCGATACCGATAACGATAGCGATCGCGATACCGATAACGATAGCGATCGCGATACCGATAACGATAGCGATCGCGATACCGATAAGGATTGCGATCGCGATACCGATAACGATAGCGATCGCAATACCGATAGCGATCGCGATACCGATCGCGATACCGATCACGATAACGATCGAGATAACGATCGCGATAACGATCGTGATATCGATCGCGATAACGATAGCGATCACGATACCGATAACGATCGCGATAACTATCGCGATGCCGATCGTGATAACGATCGCGATATCGCGATACTGATGCCGATCGCGATAACTATCGCGATGCCGATCGCGATACCGATCGCGATATCGCGATACTGATGCCGATCGCGATAATTATCGCGATGCCGATCGCGATCACGATCGCGATAACAATGGCGACACCGATCGCGATAACGGATAGCGACCCCGATCGCGACAACGATAGCGACCCCGATCGCGATAACGATAGCGACCCCGATCGTGATAACGATAGCGACCGCGATAGCGATAGCGATAGCGATCGCGATACCGATAACGATAGCGATCGCGATAACGATAGCGACCCCGATCGTGATAAGGATAGCGACCGCGATAGCGATAGCGATAGCGATCGCAATAGCGATAGCGATAGGGATCGCGTCGCGATAGCTATAACGATAGCGATCGCGATACCGATAACGATAGCGATACCGATAACGATAGCGATCGCGATAGCGATAGCGATAGCGATCGCGTCGCGATAGCTATAACGACAGCGATCGCGATACCGATAACGATAGCGATACCGATAACGATAACGATAACGATAGCGATCGCGATACCGATAACAATAGCGATCGCGACACCGATAACGATAGCGATCGCGACACCGATAACGATAGCGATCGCGACACCGATAACGATAGCGATCGCGACACCGATAACGATAGCGATCGCGACACCGATAACGATAGCGATCGCGACACCGATAACGATAGCGATCGCGATACCGATAACGATAGCGATCGCGAGACCGATAACGATAGCGATCGCGAGACCGATAACGATAGCGAACGCGATACCGATAACGATAGCGATCGCGACACCGATAACGATAGCGATCGCGACACCGATAACGATAGCGATCGCGACACCGATAACGATAGCGATCGCGACACCGATAACGATAGCGATCGCGACACCGATAACGATAGCGATCGCGACACCGATAACGATAGCGATCGCGACACCGATAACGATAGCGATCGCGACACCGATAACGATAGCGATCGCGACACCGATAACGATAGCGATCGCGACACCGATAACGATACGATGCGACACGTAAGATAGCGATCGCGACACCGAAACGATAGCGATCGCGACACCGAAAACGATAGCAAGGATGGACACCGGAAAACGATTAGCGAGCGCTGACACCGAAACGTAGCGATCGCGGACACGATAACGATAGGATCGCGACACCGATAACGCTAGCGATCGCTGACACGATAACGATAGCGATCGCGACTATCCGTTTAACGATAGCGAAGCGCGGACAACCGATACGTAGCTGACGCGCGACACAGATAACGATAGCGAAGGCGACAACCGATAACGATAGCGACGCGACACCGATAACGGATAGCGTGCGCGACTCCGATACGATAGCGACCGCGATAACGTTAAACGATAGCGACCGCGATAACGGATAACTGATAGCGACGCGGATATCGATAACGATCGCGACCGCGTGCGGGATAACGATCGCGACCGCGTGCCGATAACGATCGCGTCCGGCGATGCGCTATCGGATCGCGACCGCGATGCGATAACGATCGCGGACCGCGATGCCGATACGATCGGGACGCGACGCCGATAACGATCGCGATCGCGACGCCGATAACGATCGCGATCGCGACGCCGATAACGATCGCGATCGCGACACCGATAACGATAGCGATCGCGACACCGATAACGATAGCGATCGCGACACCGATAACGATAGCGACGCACGTCACCGATAGCGATCGCGATCGCGACACCGATCTTAGCGATAGCGATCGCGACACCGAGTTTTTTTAGCGATCGCGACACGATAACGTTAGCGATGCGACAACGATAACGATAGCGATCGCTGACACGATTAACGATAGCGATCGGGACACGATAACGATAAGCGATCACGACACGATCTACGATAGGATGCGACACGATAACGATAGCGAACGCGACACCGATAACGATAGCGATCGCGATGCCGATAACGATAGCGATCGCGACACGATAACGTGATTAGGCGAATCGCGACAGGATAGCGATCGCGACACCGATAACGATAGCGATGCGACACGTAACGATAGCGACAGCAGGACACGATACCGTACGCGACTAGCGACACGATAACGATAGCGAACGCGACCAACGATACCGAAGCGACGCAGATTAACGATAACTGATCGCGACGCGATGCGATAACGATCGCTGACCGCGATGTCTTGATAAACGATCGCGACCGCGACACTGTCAAAAACCCGATAAAACGATAGCGATCTCGGGACACCGATAACGATAGCGATCGCGACAACGTAACAGATAGCGATCAGACGCCGATAACGATAGCGATCGCGACGCCGATAACGATAGCGATCGCGACGCCGATAACGATAGCGATCGCGACGCCGATAACGATAGCGATCGCGACGCCGATAACGATAGCGATCGCGACACCGATAACGATAGCGCAGCGACAACGTTACCGATTAGCGACGCGATAACGATAACTGATAGCGACCGCCGATAAGATAACGATCGCGACGCGATGCCGAATACTATCGCGGGATCGTGATGCCGATAACGATACCGATCGCGATGCCGATAACGATCGCGATGCCGATAACGATCGCGATACCGATACCGATCCCGATCGCGATGCCGATAACGATATAGCGATCGCGACGCCGATATCCGATATCAGACCGAGATTCGCTACGATAGCGACGCGGGATAAACGATAACGATACGCGATAACGATAACGATCGCGGATCGCGATACCGATAACGATAACGATCGCGATCGCGATACAGATAACGATAGCGGGATGCCGATTAACGTACGATAGCGATCGCGATAACGATACCGATCGCGACCGCGATAACGATACCGATCGCGATAACGATAACGATACCGATCGCGATCGCGATCGCGATAACGATACCGATAAGGATACTGATAAGGATACCGACCGCGATCCCGACTGCGAAACCGACCGCGATCCCGACCGCGATACCGATCGCGATACCGATAACGATCCGATCGCGATACCGATAACGATACGATGCCGATTCGATAAACGATACCGATCGCTGGATCACAATCGTGTCGATACCGATCGCGATACGATAGCGATCCCTCGATGCGGAATACGATCGCCGATCCCGTTGCGATCGCAGGATCGCGATACCGATCCGATCGCGATCACGATCGCGATACCGATCGCGATCCCGATTGCGATACCGATCGCGATCGCGATAACGATACCGATCGCGATCGCGATAACGATAACGATCGTGATCGCGATAACGATAACGATCGCTAATACGATAACAGATAGCGATCGCGATAGCTGGATTACCGATAAACGATAACACATGCGACACCGATCCTGATAACGGATTGCGACCCCTCGTGATCGCGACAACGATAGCGATCCCGATCGTTGATAAGATAGGAACCCGATCGTGTAAAGTTAGCGACCGCGATAGCGATAGCGATCGCGTCGCGATAGATATAACGATGGCGATAATGATACCGATAGCGATAGCGATACCGATACCGATAACGATAACGATCGCTGATACGATAACAGATGGCGATCGCGTACCGATAAACGATAGCGATCGGATATACCGATAAGATAGCTGATCTTTTTGGCGGGGGGGGGGATTATTTTTTTTTGATTTCTTTGGGGATTGCGATACCGATAAAAAGATGCGATGTTGGATACGATAACGATCAGCGATCGCGATATGATACGATTACCGATCACGATAACGGATAGCCGATCGCGGAAATAACGATTACGATAACTATAATAATAGCTATCACGATAATGATAACGATCGCGATAACGATACCGATGACGATAACGATACGAATAGTGATCGCGTGCTAACGATAGCGGATAACGATACGATGCGGATATAACAATTACGATATGATCGCTACTATAACTGATACGTTTTACGATAGCGATATAACGATAGCGAATAACGATCGCAGATATCGATAACGATAGCGACGCGATACCGATTGCCGACTAGCAATCGCGATACCGTATTACTGATAGCGATTGCGATACCGATCGCGATACCGATCGCGATACCGATACCGATAGAGATAACGATCGCGATAACGATACCGATTCTGATACGATACCGATCGCGATACCAGTTCCGCAGATCCCTATGCGATAACGATCATGATTGCGGATACTAATTCCAATACGATTACCGATCGCGATACGATTCCCTTATAGCGATACGATTCTGATGCTGTTACCGGATCGCCGCGGATACCGATCCCCGATCGCAATACGATCGTGATCACGATCCGGCTATAACGATTGAGATTTAGATGAGATCACGATCACGATCGCGATAACGATGGTGCGACACCAATTTCGATACGGATCGCGTAGCTAGTTGCGATCGCGAACTCGCTACTGATCGCGATCGCATATCGACTTGATGCGATGCCATATCGACGCGATCGCGACGCTGGATAACGATAGCGATTAACTGATAGCGATAACGATAACGATAACGATAGCGATAACTATTTAGCGATAACGATCATCGCGTTCACTTATGCGATAACGATAAGATCAAGCGGCTAACGATAACGATCACGATCACGATAACGATAATGATCACGATAATGCTAACTATAACGATAACGATAACAATAAAGATAACGATCGTGATAAAGATCGCGATAATGATCGCGATAACGATCGCGATAACGATCGCGATAAACGATCGCTGATACAACTGATCGCGATTAACGATACCGATTATCGATCGCGATAAGATCGATAAACTATGCGATAAACTTTTTTTGCCTAAATAACGATCGCTGATACGATGCGTTAAACGTTGCATGTAACGATGACGATAACTATCGCGATAACGATAACAATAACGATCGCGATAACGATCGCGATAACGATGACGATAACGATGACGATAACGATGATGATAACGAAGACGATAACTATCGCGATAACGATCGCGATCATGATAACGATCGCGATAACGATAGCGATCACGATCGCGATAACGATAACGATCAAGCGATAACGATAACGATAAAGATCACGATCACGATAACGATAACGATATAACGATAACGATAACGGTCGTGATAACGATCGCGATAACGATCGCGATAAAGATGCCGATAACGATCGCGATAACGATACCGATAACTGATCGATAAACGAAAACGTAGCAATAGCGATAGACGATCGCTTATAACGATCGCGATCACGATCTTGTTCTGATCGGCGAATCACGATGCCGATAACGATGACGATAACTATGACGATATCAATAACGAAAACGATAACGATAACGATCGCGATAACGATAGCGATAACGATCGCGATAACGATAGCGATAACGAAAGCGATAACGATCGCGATAACGATAGCGATAACGATAGCGATAACGATAACGATAACGATAACGATAACGATAACGATCGATAACGATCACGATAACGATAGCGATAATGATAACGATCACGATAACGATCACGATAACGATCGCGATAACGATCGCGATAACGATCGCGATAACGATCGCGATAACGATGACGATAACGATGACGATAACGATAACGATAACGATAACGATAACGATAACGATAACGATAACGATAACGATAACGATAACGATAACGATAACGATAACGATAACGATAACGATAACGATAATGATAACGATAACGATAACGATAACGATAACGATAACGATAACGATAACGATAACGATAACGATAAAGATAACGATAACGATAACAATAGCGATAGCGATCGCTATACCGATAACTATAGCGATAACGATCGCGATAACGATCACGATAACGATCACGATATAACGATCGCGATATAACGATACCGAAAATGATCGCGATATAGCGATATCGATAGCGATGGCGATCGCTATAACGATAGCGACCGTGATACCGATAACGATAGCGATCGTGATACCGATAACGATAGCGACCGTGATACCGATAACGATCACGATATACCGATAACGATAGCGACCGTGATACCGATAACGATAGCGATCACGATACCGATAATGATAGCGATCGCGATACCGATAACGATAGCGATCGCGATACCGATAACGATAGCGATCGCGATACCGATAACGATTGCGATCGCGATACCGATAACGATAGCGATCGCGATACCGATAGCGATCGCGATACCGATACCGATAGCGATCGCGATACCGATACCGATAACGATCGCGATAACTATCGCGATGCCGATCGTGATAACGATCGCGATACCGATCGCGATATCGCGATACTGATGCCGATCGCGATCACGATCGCGATAACAATGGCGACACCGATCGCGATAACGGATAGCGACCCCGATCGCGACAACGATAGCGACCCCGATCGCGATAACGATAGCGACCCCGATCGTGATAACGATAGCGACCGCGATAGCGATAGCGATCGCGTCGCGATAGCTATAACGATAGCGATCGCGATACCGATAACGATAGCGATACCGATAACGATACCGATAACGATAGCGATCGCGATACCGATAACGATAGCGATCGCGATACCGATAACGATAGCGATCGCGATAGCGATAACGATAACGATAGCGATCGCGATAACGATAACGATAACTATAATAATAGCGATCACGATAACGATAACGATCGCGATAACGATCGCGATAACGATCGCGATAACGATCGCGATAACGATCGCGATAACAATCGCGATACCGATCGTGATACCGATCGCGATAACGATACCGATCGCGACGATACTGATAATGAAATAAGCGATCGCGACACGATAACGATAGCGCTAATGATAACGACACGATACCAAATAATGATCGCGATATAACTATAACGAAACCGATCGCGATACCCGATTACTAAACCGATCGCGATAAGCTATAACGATACCCGATAACGATAACGATAGCGTAACGCGCTAGACGATTACGATAACTATAATAATAGCTATAAGATAACAGTCTCGATAACGATACCGAAACCGAGGAAACGATAACGATAGTGATCGCGATAAACGATAACGATAACGATCCGCGATATAACAATACCGAAAATGGATCCGGCGATATAACGATACCGATAACGATCGAGATATAAAAAAAAAAAACGCTAGCGATAACGATCGCGCTATCGAAAACGAATAGTGCGATCGCGATACCGATGCCGATAGCAATCGCGATATCGATACTGATAGCGATTGCGATACCGATCGCGATACCGATCGCGATACCGATACCGATAGCGATAACGATCGCGATAACGATACCGATTCTGATACGATACCGATCGCGATAGCCGAAATAAAAAAGAAAAACGCGATCCCTATCGCGATACCGATCATGATTGCGATACCAATTCCGATACGATACCGATCGCGATACCGATCCCTATAGCGATACCGATTCTGATGCGATACCGAGATCGCGATACCGATCGCGATACCGATCACGATCGCAATACCGATCGTGATCATGATCGCTATAACGATTGCGATTACGATCGAGATCACGATCGCGATAACGATGGCGACACCAATTACGATAACGGATCGCGAGCGCGATCGCGAACTCGATACTGATCGCGATCGCGATATCGACTCCGATCGCCATATCGACCGCGATCGCGTCCGCGATAACGATAGCAATAGCGATAACGATAACGATAACGATAGCGATAACGATAGCGATAACGATCGCGATAACGATCGCGATCACTATCGCGATAACGATAATGATCAAGCGATAACGATAACGATCACGATCACGATAACGATAATGATCACAATATTGCTAACTATAAACGATAACGATAAGCAATAAATATCCGATCGATATAACGATTGTCGATAACGATCGCGAATAACGAAAGCGATAACGAATACCTATAACTGGAACGGATAACTAAAACCGATAACTATCGCGATAACTATGCCGATAACGATCGCGATAACGATGACGATAACGATGATGATAACGATGACGATAACTATCGCGATAACGATAACAATAACGATCGCGATAACGATAGCGATAACGATGACGATAACGATGATGATAACGAAGACGATAACTATCGCGATAACGATCGCGATCATGATAACGATCGTGATAACGATAGCGATCACGATCGCGATAACGATAACGATAAAGATCACGATAACGATATAACGATAACGATAACGGTCGTGATAACGATCGCGATAACGATCGTGATAAAGATGCCGATAACGATACCGATAATGATCACGATAACGATACCGATAACGATCGCGATAACGATCGCGATCACGATCGTGATACTGATCGCGATCACGATGCCGATAACGATGACGATAACTATGACGATATCAATAACGAAAACGATAACGATAACGATCGCGATAACGATAGCGATAACGATCGCGATAACGATAGCGATAACGAAAGCGATAACGATCGCGATAACGATAGCGATAACGATAGCGATAACGATAGCGATAACGATAGCGATAACGATCGCGATACCGATTGTGATAACGATCGCGATTACGATAACGATAACGATAACGATAACGATAACGATAGCGATAACGATAGCGATAACGATAGCGATAACGATAGCGATAACGATAACGATAACGATAGCGATAACGATAGCGATAACGATAGCGATAACGATAGCGATAACGATAGCGATAACGATAGCGATAACGATAACGATAACGATAACGATAACGATAACGATAAACGATAACAATAGCGAGGATAGCGATCGCGATACCGCAAAACAATCGCGATAACGACTCGCTGATAATGATCGCGATAACTATCACGAAACAATCACGAAAGACCGATCGCGATATAACGATTCCGAAAAATGATCCGATATAGCGATATCATAGCGAATGGGCGATCGCGATACCGATAGCGATAGCGATCGCGATACCGATAGCGATCGCGATACCGATAGCGATAGCGATCGCGATACCGATAGCGATAGCGATCGCGATACCGATAGCGATCGCGATACCGATAGCGATAGCGATCGCGATACCGATAGCGATCGCGATACCGATCGCGATACCGATCGCGATAAGATCGAGGATAATATCGCGATAACGATCGGGAAATCGATCGCGATAACGATAGCGATCACGATACCGATAGCGATCGCGATACAGATAACTATCCGTCATAACGATCGCGATACCGATCGCGATATCGCGATATTGATGGCGATCCCGATAACAATCGCGATCACGATCGCGATAACAATGGCGACACTGATCGCGATAGCGATCGCGACCCCGATCGTGATAAGGATAGCGACCGCGATAGCGATAGCGATAGGGATCGCGTCGCGATAGCTATAACGATAGCGATCGCGATACCGATAACGATAGCGATACCGATAACGATATCGATCGCGATACCGATAACGATAGCGATCGCGATACCGATAACGATAGCGATCGCGATACCGATAACGATAGCGATCGCGAAACCGATAACGGTGAGGGTAGCGAACGCGATACCGATAACGATATAGCGATCGGACCCGATAACATAACGAACGCGAACACGATAACGATTAGCGTCCGCGACACCGATAACGATAAGCGATCGCGAACCCGATAACCGTATAGCGATCGCTGACACCCGATAACGATAAGCGAACGCGACACCGATAACCAAGCGATCGCGACACGATAACGTTAACGAATCGCGACACCGATAACGATAGCGATCGCGACACCGATAACGATAGCGATCGCGACACCGATAACGATAGCGATCGCGACACCGATAACGATAGCGACAGCGATACCGATAACGATAGCGATCCCGACCGCGATACCGACCGCGATACCGACCGCGATCCCGACTGCGATCCCGACCGCGATCACGACCGCGATACCAACCGCGATACCAACCGCGATACCGATCGCGATCGAGATACCGATCGCGATACCGATAACGATCCGATCGCGATACCGATAACGATACCGATCACGATACCGATAACGATACCCGATCGGTCATAGTACCGATCGCGAACATGAATGCCGATACCGACGCGATCCCGATCCGATACCGAATCCCGTGAACGCGATCGCGATTCCCGATCCGATCGCGATCACGATCGCGATACCGATCGCGATAACGATCGCGATACCGATCGCGATACCGATCGCGATACCGATCGCGATACCGATCGCGATACCGATCGCGATACCGATCGCGATACCGATCGCGATACCGATCGCGATACCGATCGCGATACCGATCGCGATACCGATAACGATCGCGATCGCGATGCCGATACCGATCGCGATCGCGATGCCGATCGCGATACCGATCGCGATGCCGATCGCGATACCGATCGCGATCGCGATACCGATCGCGATACCGATCGCGATACCGATCGCGATCGCGATAACGATACCGATCGCGATACCGATAAGGATACCCATAAGGATACCGACCGCGATACCGATAAGGATACCGATAAGGATACCGACCGCGATACCGACCGCGATACCGACCGCGATACCGATAACGATACCGATAGCGATAGCGATAACGATAGCGATAGCGATAACGATAACGATAGCGATCGCGATAACGATAACGATAGCGATCGCGATACCGATAACGATAGCGATCGCGATACCGATAACGATAGCGATCGCGATACCGATAACGATAGCGATCGCGATACCGATAACGATAGCGATCGCGATACCGATAACGATACCGATCGCGATACCGATAACGATACCGATCGCGATACCGATAACGATACCGATCGCGATACCGATAACGATACCGATCGCGATACCGATAACGATACCGATCGCGATAGCGATAACGATACCGATAACGATAACGATAGCGATCGCGATAACGATTACGATAACTATAATAATAGCGATCACGATAACGATAACGATCGTGATAACGATCGCGATAACGATACCGATACCGATAACGATAACGATAGCGATCGCGATAACGATAACGATAACGATAACGATCGCGATATAACAATACCGATAATGATCGCGATATAACGATACCGATAACGATCGCGATATAACGATAGCGATAACGATCGCGATATCGATAACGATAGCGATCGCGATACCGATGCCGACAGCAATCGCGATACCGATACTGATAGCGATTGCGATACCGATCGCGATAACGATCGCGATACCGATACCGATAGCGATAACGATCGCGATAACGATACCGATTCTGATACGATACCGATCGCGATACCGAGATCGCGATACCGATCACGATACCGATCGCGATAACGATCGCGATACCGATACCGATAGCGATAACGATCGCGATAACGATACCGATTCTGATACGATACCGATCGCGATACCGAGATCGCGATCCCTATCGCGATACCGATCATGATTGCGATACCAATTCCGAAACGATACCGATCGCGATACCGATCCCTATAGCGATACCGATTCTGATACGATACCGATCGCGATACCGAGATCGCGATACCGATCACGATCGCGATACCGATCGTGATCACGATCGCAATAACGATTGCGATTACGATCGAGATCACGATCACGATCGCGATAACGATGGCGACACCAATTACGATAACGGATCGCGAGCGCAATCGCGAACTCGATACTGATCACGATCGCGATATCGACCGCGATCGCCATATCGACCGCGATCGCGACCGCGATAACGATAGCGATAACGATAACGATAGCGATAACGATAACGATAACGATAACGATAGCGATAACGATCGCGATAACGATCGCGATAACGATAACGATCGCGATAACGATAACGATAACGATCGCGATAACGATCGCGATCACTATCGCGATAACGATCGCGATAAGATAACGATGACGAATAACGACACGATAACGATGATAAAACGATGGACGATAACTATCGCGATAGAAGAAAGCGATAACGAGAGCGATAACGATACCGATAACGACAGCGCTAACGATACGATAACGATAGCGTTAACGATCGCAATACCGATCGCGATTTACGAAGCGATAAGATAGCTATAAACGATAGCGATAAGATAACGTATAACGATAACGATAATTTAACCGAATACGCAAAACGAATAACGAACATGAAAACGATAATGATAACATACCTGATAAACGATCACGTAACCCGATCAAGAAAACGGACCGACCCTCCATACGCGTCATAGCGATCGCAATACCGATAACTATAGCGATAACCGCTCGCGATATAACGATGCACGCATAACGATCAAGATATAACGATCGCGATATAACGATACCGAAAATGATCGCGATATAGCGATATCGATAGCGATGGCGATCGCTATAACGATAACGACCGTGATACCGATACCGATAGCGACCGTGATACCGATAACGATAGCGATCGTGATACCGATAACGATAGCGACCGTGATACCGATAACGATCACGATATACCGATAACGATAGCGATCGTGATACCGATAACGATAGCGATCGCGATACCGATAACGATAGCGATCGCGATACCGATAACGATAGCGATCGCGATACCGATAACGATAGCGATCGCGATACCGATAACGATAGCGATCGCGATACCGATAACGATAGCGATCGCGATAACGATAGCGATCGCGATACCGATAACGATAGCGATCGCGATACCGATAACGATAGCGATCGCGATACCGATAACGATAGCGATCGCGATACCGATAACGATAGCGATCGCGATACCGATAACGATAGCGATCGCGATACCGATAGCGATAACGATAGCGATAGCAATTGCGATAACGATAACGATAGCGATCGCGATACCGATAGCGATACCGATAGCGATAACGATAGCGATAGCAATTGCGATAACGATAACGATAGCGATCGCGATACCGATAACGATAGCGATCGCGATAACGATAGCGATCGCGATACCGATAACGATAGCGATCGCGATACCGATAACGATAGCGATCGCGATACCGATAACGATAGCGATCGCGATAACGATAGCGATCGCGATACCGATAACGATAGCGATCGCGATACCGATAACGATAGCGATCGCGATACCGATAAAGATAGCGATCGCGATACCGATAACGATAGCGATCGCGATACCGATAACGATAGCGATCGCGATACCGATAACGATAGCG
>BQNB010005618.1:6434-57455 GCA_026074375.1 Tanacetum coccineum
TTACTTGGAAATGGTGAGGGATTGCTAACATGGCAATTATAAGTATAGGGGGGAAATAGTGGAGTGGTTGAAATGATTTATCCATGGTGTTGAGTGGTTTGCAGGGTAGAAGTATGGGAAGACATCCCCTAGTTGTACCTGGGTTTTGTTGGGCGGGAAAAGATGGAGTTTGGGTAGGTTGACAGCTTTGGCCCCTCGTTTCTTATAACTTTGTTGCAAACTTCGCCCGGTTTGCAATTTCGACCCTTGTCTTTTACTCTTGCAATACAACTTGAGGTTTTGCAATTTTAGTCCCTTAAGTTGTATTTTCTTTATTTGGTTGACTTTAGACTTTTGTCTGGGTTGACTTTCTGACTTTGACTGACTTTGGCTTTGATTTGACTTGGTCTTTTCCATCCCGTGCCTGGTTTGGTCGTTTTTGGCTTTCTTTTTTAATATCCGTTCCTGTACAATTCAAATGCAAAACATCCAAATACAATGTATTTTTAGTACGTTTTTAGTCATTTAAGTCCGTTTTTAATGAAAAATGGTATGTGTAATTAAGCACATACCAGAGTACTACAACGTAACTCCTTTAAGTGATAGTTATCCAGGTCTTCAACCATCCACCCCGACTTCTGGTAACTAGATAAATCATGTCTTCAACTTAAATCTTAAGCTCGAGCAAGTTATCATTGAAATCATGCATCCAACCAACCCCGACTTCAAGATAAAATAAGAACACGCCTTCGTGAAATACCACTTCATTGTCAAATAAGTGATACCCAATCAACTCCGTAGTCACTTAGAAAAATTGATACCAAATCTAGCCATTTAAAATTTAATTCCATGATTCTTTATAAAGATTGATCCCGGTCTCGTCACTTAAAAAAAATAGTCTAGTCTTTTTGTCATTATAATCCCTAAATATATCCATTAGCCACAAATAATACCAAAAATTAACTCAAATAATATCAAAAAAATAAGAGCTAATTTTCGTATTTGAATTATGCTACACAACTGTCCAATACACTTCAGCCCATATAACGATTGTAACAGACATCAGCCCACTTAGTGCCTTTTAGAAAACGTGTAGGGTCTAATTGAGATTTTATACTCGGTATTAAAACATGTTAGCCCAAGATTTTGCATGACCCACACGCAATTCTGGCCCAACACCTAATTATGATAACAGGCTCATCCATTTCTAGTTATAGGGATATAAAATATACACTTCACCCTAATTTATCTCATAGTGTTTACCTAATCTCTTTATCATCCACCCCCATCTACTCATTACACCAAACAGCCACAAAAAATCTTTTGATCTCATTTCTTCCATCAACAGCCCCGAATCATAGATTCAACAATTTGTTAAATCTTTTTCCAAACACAAACCGGACCATACACTAACAAAATCCTTTGGTTCCTTTCATACAAACAAGATTCGCTCCCATCTTCAACAACTCATACCATCTCACACGCAATCAAAGTCGGTCACTATACCCTTTTATGACTCAATCACTTCACCACTTTGATGCATCATTTGAACCCACCACTGAAGAACCAAACAAACCCTTTTATAATCATTCTGCTTATGTACACCTTGCAGCAAAGAAGAAGACCGATGGCTTCTAGATCCTTTGGAGGGTCTCAGGTAGGTTGCGGCTTGATGTGTTGATAGTCGATTGTTCTTGTGTCATTATATTGATCGATGATGATCTTTCTGTCGTGTATGGATCATTCCAAGGTCTTACAATTAATTGAAACACACGACATAAGAATCTGAGATCATGGTATTTCCATTTAAAGTTCGAGTCTTGTTGTGGTTGATTGAAGGAGATGGGTTTGAAATGTGACGATGGGGTTAAGAGATTAGGAAGTGGATTTATTGGCGATTGTTATTATGATGAAGGGTTATAGGAATAGTTGTGGAGTTGGATTTGGTTGAGTGTGATGTTGAAGCTGTTGTGGTAGTTTGTTATGTTTGTTTGTGAAGGGCTGTAGTTGTTGATGTTGTTTAGTTGTTGTAGTAACCGAGACAACAACCCATGATACAAAATGATGTGACAAATTTAATGATAAAAATGACTAAGACCAACCGGACCATAAATCGTAACCCCAACCCAAGAACGCAACCGAGGCTCTTATGCCACTTGTTAAAAATAAAAGAATTGTAGATCCGGTGGTCTTGGTAAATCAAACCACAAGGTAGTCATCTTTAGAGAGAGATAGTAGAGGGAGAAACTAGTGTGTGTGAAATAGAATGAAAAGTGAAATTATTACAAGAGTCTCACCTCTCCATGGAAGCAATGGAAGGTTATTTATACCATAGTCTAATACATAAGTATGCTAAGTTAACAACTTTAGTTCCTACGCATGGTGGTATGTTAAACTATGGTAATTCCATAATGTCGTCACATAAAATGAAATCCTAACATAGTTAGTGAAGATAAAGTCATAGGTAG
Source organism: Tanacetum coccineum (assembly GCA_026074375.1). Classification (NCBI taxonomy): domain Eukaryota; kingdom Viridiplantae; phylum Streptophyta; class Magnoliopsida; order Asterales; family Asteraceae; genus Tanacetum; species Tanacetum coccineum. The sequence goes on from BQNB010005618.1 coordinate 8,882, forward strand.
AGGTATTAGGAAGAAGGGCTTATATGTAATGAAATTAGGAACTAAGCCCGAAGACAAAATTTGTCTTGCAACGATTGATGAAAACTCTATGAGGTTAGGTCACGCTAATATGTGTCTCATTCAATCGTTAGCAACTAAGGAATTAGTTAGGAATTTGCCTAAGCTTAAGTTTGATCAACATTTTGGTGATACTTGTAAAATTGGAAAACAAGCTCACGCTAGTCACAAAGCTAAGAATGTAGTCACAATGACTAGATGCTTAGAACTTCTCCATATGGATCTCTTTGGTCCATCCGCTGTACGGAGTTACGGAGGAAACCTCTACACCTTATTAATAGTAGACGACTATTTTAGGTATACATGGATAAGATTCCTTAGAACTAAAAATGAAGCCTTTGAACAATTTGAAATATTTAGTAAGAAAATACAAAACCAATTAGGATGTTCTATAGTGTCAATTAGGAGGGACCACGGAATAGAATTTGATAATGAAGTGCAATTTGGAGAGTTTTATAATGCCAACGGTATTACACATAACTTCTCGGCTCCACGCACTCCATAATTAAATGGCATGGTAGAAAGGAAAAATAGGACACTACAAGAAATGAGTAGAACCATGTTGAATGAACAATCGTTACCATAAAAGTTTTGATGTAACGCCATAGATACTTCAACCTACATCCTCAACCGAATCCTAATTAAAGCCATATCATCCTTGGTGGATGATGACTTAGATAAAGAAGAAGAAGCAATTAAGGTTACTAAAAAGAAAAACCTAGAAAATTACATTGAGGATGAAAACACTCAAATCACTCAACTAATCTATGTGGTAACATGTAACTAATTCGCTCAATTGCTCGGTCATGACGAGTATTCTATCATAAGCTTGGCAAGGATACACATCTCCACCACTAAAGCCAATGAGTAACAAGTTTATAAAGGTAAATATGGGTTTTTGTATGGAAAGGCTTACGATTGATCATTCTACAATCTTTCACCAGAAGTACCACTCCAACAAGGCAGCTGAAGCACACATACATGGCCGTAACGACGGAATAGACATGTGTGTTCGATCACATCCTCATTCGAATTTAACCAACGGTTAGGATGAAGAATGATATAGGGTAGGAACCTTCTAACTTTCACCAAAAGTCGTAAACCAACGAGGCAGCTAAGACATGCATACATGGCCGTAACGACGGAATAGACATGCACGCTCGAACAAGTCCTCATTCGCGTAAAACCAGCGGCTAATCATTAGGTGAGAGGGAAGTAAATTGTTGTTAAATAAAAATCAAGAAACAAATAGATTAAGACTTAAGATACAAGTTGCTAGACACTTTTTTCCTGACCGTTACCATGATTAAGACACAACTATTTACAACGTCTTGATCATCGATAAAAAACAACAACCTAAGTTGGCGTTCCCGTAACGGTCAACTTCCCAATCATCCCAAAACTTTACATACTCTACAAGGCAAGTGGCGATATCTTCCACTTTGTACAATACTCTACATCGTTGATTTTTTAGACGTATCAACGAATAATCAATCCTTCGTGTAATTCCTTCGGTAGTTGCGAAACGATTATCTTCAAACTTTCTTTCTCTCTCTTTGTATTTTTCTCATTTTTATAAAAAAAATTCAATTTTTTATTGTTTTTTGCTAACAATACTTCAAATCTCGGTGTAGTTTCACCATCTTCATGATCATAATAATTCTGGATAATTCCTTCGTTAGTTCTTCGTTCTTCGGATTCACCATTAGTTGTGACGGCAATAAAATCACATGAGTTTTGACTAATAATATACATTCCCATTTGCAATGTGCAAATTTCCAACCGCACCAAAGATAGAAAATGACACAAGACTCTGGAAATACAAACTTTACACTTTAAGCAACTAGCAACTGTAAATTAAACTTAATCTAACAGGGTAGGTTAAGGTGTAAGGGTGTAACGAAACAAATAGTTGGTGTAATTCCTAAAGGATTGGCTCTACGGATTTTTCTAATGGATCTTCACTCTAAAGATGAGAGTGGAAAAGGGTTTAAACGGGAGGTTAACTAACCGGTGTATTTAGTTAATAAGCAACATGTAAAGGTGATTTAGGTGTAATCCTAAAATTTACCAATATAAACAAGTTACTCCAATTAATTCCATAATACTTATTATTGTGATCTCGAATAGATATACCAAGCCAAGTTCTAAAGTCTACAACATCACCGGCACACTCATATTTTGTGGTATTTGAGTAAACATTTGGAAATGGAAAGGCTAATTGGGAAACGGAAAGGCTAAAATCTTCACAATATCTAACAAGGAATATTGTAGTCGGGGTTATGTATCAAGTAATATTTTACAGAAAAACGTCTATGCTTGATTTTTTTTAAATTTGCGCATTAATAGCATAATTTAAGCTTTTTATTGTGAAAAATAGGACAAGTAAACATTCTAATTCCATCCCCCCACTTGAATTATACAACGTCCTCGTTGTATATATAAAATATTAAATACAGGAATTTAAAAGAATTAGAATGAGAAACTCCCTTGATAATTGCTCGGTAGATTAGCAAGATTGTGTTGAACAGCCGTCTTGAGGTTTCAAGACTCCAACACATCAAGATCTCTATATTTGTAAATTCTCCACCAATATTCGTTGATATTTCTTTTACGAGGTCCTGTATAAATTCTCTGAAAACAAATGCAATTCAATCTCCGTGTATTCATTTGGTTAGACTCGAAATAAATACCTAAAACTGTACAGGAAGTCGATATGCCGTATCCATACCCCAGGATACGCCGTATTGATACCTGTATACGATGTATTCATTTAATGAATACGTCGTATAGACTGTGCTGAAAATAAAGACTGGATAACGTCCAGATAGTCAATACGCCGTATCCATGGGGTTTGGATACGCCGTATAGACAGTCTGGGAAGACAGACTCGATAAAAATTGAAAATACATTCCGGGTTGTCTCCAGGAAAGCACTTTTGTTTACAGAAAAGTCTTTAAGTTAGACTTGCCCTAATTTAATCCCATCCTTATAAAACAATTTGGGGTCGAACGGGATGCCAAATGGCACATACAAATTTTTTATTAGTAAAATGAATGGCATCCCTTTGTTAAGATGATTCCAATTCATGATATTAAAATTTAATCCCTTGATAAAAGTTTCAGTTTTGAAAAATTTATTAGATGTATCATGACTTGTTTCCAAACGCTTATTTGACCCATGTGCATAGGCACCAACATCGGTATTTATTACATGAGGTAACGGTTTGACAGATAAATCCCCCAAAGAGTGTTCAATATCGATTTTATCATCATCATTGTCCTCATCCGATTTTGAATCATTGGGATAAATTACGTTAAAAGGAAATAGATCATTAAAGTTTAAAACGTTTTGTTCCTCTTCATCACATTCAGACAATGATGTTTCATCTTTCAAATTAAATTCATCGATATGTTGAGGACTTAAAGTGGGTTCAGTTAAGAAATCTAATTTAGACGTTTGAGCATCATTGTAAACAATGGCTGGAAATTCTTTCTCAAAATCTTTAAAGTAGTCTAAATCATCAAAATAACTGACCGTAGGCTCGGGTGATGGAAGCAAAGGTATATTGACTTTATCATTATCATTTTCCGAATCCGTTTTTAAATCGTTGACAGAAATTATTTTATAGGAAAATGAATTTTTGTCGAAAATTACCGTGCAATCTTCATCGTCGGATTCGTCAAACGATATTCTAAAGTCGATTTCATCGTTGTTAAGAGAACTTACCGTAGGCTTACACAAGAGTGCTTCAGATGTTAACGTGTCGTTAAAGACTATAGCTGGGAATTCAGTTTCAAAAAACCCGAGGTCGTGAACGTCTTCATTATCCTAGATCTTATCGTACGTAGCAATTTCCCAGTTATATACCTTATCACGCCTACGAGCTTTTTCTTTCTCAAGCCTGATATACTCGCCGTATTGATGATAGAGTCAAATACGTTGTATTGGTTTGAAAAAAAAATTATACGCCGTATTCAGTATTCGACTCAGAAAGTTATAGTGAATTGTAATAATGCAGAAAACACACAAACACAATATGCAAAATTTACAATGCAGAAAACAAACACACAAATATGCAAATTAATCTAAACTAAACTAAAACACTAATAAAAAAGAATTAAACAACTTCACTTCCCGGCAGCGGCGCCAAAAACTTGATGTTTCGTTGTGTAGGTGTTATTTTATGTATCAAGTTTTACTATTTATATATTGCCGACTTAACCTAAAAACAACAGTTTAACGGGCAGTGTACCCGGTCAAGATGTAGCTTCGTTGGTAAGTAGGGTGTCGATCACTAAGAACGAGAGCGTTAATTCCTAATTCTATCAGTATTTTAGTTATCGATGTTAGTACTAAATTAATCTAATTTATGCTAAACCTAAGTTAAACCTAAACTAAGGACAAAGGGGGTTTCAGCCTGAGAGACTGGCATGAGGTTTAGTTATCTAACTTAAAGTTTTGATGACAAGTAAAGCAATAAACACACACAAGAAAACAATAGAGAAGCAGTCGAGAACTAATGTAAGGAAAACGTATCAACCATGAATAATTCGATAAAACACAGGTTTGTTTATCAGTGCAATGATTGTCTTATCTCAAAGTGGCATATCATTCCTAGACTTAGGCGGTACTTCTTCCTAAGACCTAGACACGCTAATTCGGTCACAATTAGACGCATCCGCATAAAGCATCCTAATATATATTGATTATAATTCATTTAGAGGACAACACCGTGTATGTCGTACTAACCGTAGCTCATCGAGACTTTACCCACTTACTGCTTGACGATGATTTGTAATAGGTGGTAGTCCACAATCCAAACTATACCAATGATCAGAACGTTATTAGTTAGTACTAAGCCACTACCTACTACGGTACAACCAGTTCAATCGAGGCAAGTAGGACATTATTAGTGATCCTATTTGTTCCACCTATATGTATCACTATATGGAGAGCTATCCCAGACTCTTAGCCTACGCCTAAACAACACCGAAGTTGCAGCGCATTAAATATGTAGGACTAGACCCAGTTGAATGATAGGTCGCATACTTAAGCACGTAAACAAGTATCATGTGATAAACATAATCAATAAATCAACAATAAATTAAGCAATCAAGATAAACAACCAAACATTAGATCTTCATAAACATGACTGATACCTAAAGGTATCAGCCGATAGTCATTGTATAAATACACACGGTTTGATAAATGAACGATTAAAATAAGCAAACCTCAATCGAATGCGTATTTGGTTGTGTGAAGATTACAAGAGTTTTCCTATGATCTTGAGGCTCTTTTCTGACCTTCTAGGCTCCTTTATTCGTCTCTTGGTCGACTTTGTGGTTTAGGGATTCACTTGCATGCCTAAAACTGAGTTTAGGGTCGTCTATATATAGTGGTCTGGAAGTCGGTTCGATACGGCGTATTGAGAAGCTTATACACAATAAGAAACACTAGCTAACTTGATCCGGAGGTAGGGAGGATTAAACAAGAACTTAGCCATATTATTTAGAGAGAGAAAAAGGAAAGATGTGTATGTGTTTTAAAGAGAGAAAGAACACACACACACTTTAGTGAAATGATACAAATGAATCATCTCCCCTCCGTAGAAGTATGGAGGGGGTATATATAGGTCAAGACAAGGGAAATGATTCTAACTTAACAATTCTAGTCCCTGCACGTCTTGCCTAATGATAACTAGTGTAATTCCGTATTAGTCAACATATTTTAAGGCTAACAATCTTCCCCTAATATGTGGACATACAGAATTACTTACAATGTTCCTAACAAGTACAATTACAACACAATAAGGACTTCCAAAGTGCTTCCAATGCTGAAGATGACATTTGTGACTTCCTGTCTTGATACTTGTACTCTAGCTTGGATCTTTTGTGTCTTTACTTGTTCTGGAACCATTGTAGTATGCATGAGTTGGATTAACTTCCCCCCAATTCATGCAGCATGTCTTGAAAAGCTTTCTTCATAGACTCCTTATTGACGAAGTTTCTGAATCAGCTTCCCCCCAAACCAACATCCCTATCTTGAGCAGATTCTCAAACTTTGATGTAGCTAGAAAAAACTTCTATTTGTCATTAACGTGCACAGCGGAATTTTGTAGAAGTAGAAAACCACATCAAATACTACTGCTACTTTTCATTAGGTCTTGGTGAATATTCGTTCGGGGGTACATGCGAGAAATCAGAAATAATTCTTCTCACGTATGCAGAATACTTCACAAACCATATTAAGTAAAGTAGTATAACCTACTCCCCCTTGGAAATTGACATAGTAACATCAAAGTCATCTAAGTCCCGGATGTACACGTTTTTTCCCATATTGGTTTCAAACTCTCAGAAGCATCATTGACGTGTACGCACATATACTCGAGAAGTTCTTGTCTTAAGCAAACATCTTGAAAAGTTATGAATGACATTGAAGAACTTTGAAAGATTCTACTTAGACTGTGAAGTACCATTGACATTCTGTAGCTTCAAATATCCTGTGAGAATTGCTGATTACATCTCAACCTTTAAACTCTCTGGCTAACTTACCAACCTCGTATTCTGTCGGCTATTTTTGTGATCACTTGGTGTAGTAAACCCGATATACCAAACTTGAAAATGAAGTAGAATCCCCCAAATTTGTTACTTAATCTTGCATTGTTGTTGATTGAAGAATGGTGCAAGATTAAATCTATAAGTACTCTATACTCAACCAAAAAAGTAAAAGAAGTACAACACCTCTTTAAATTATCCACATCGACATCTGCGTGTGACACTGAGTACTATAATGTAACTCCTTTAAGTGATAGTTATAACCCGTGAGCACTACAATGTAACTCCTTACTTCAGGAAATAACTAGATAATCCAAGTCTTAATCATAAGTTGTATATGTTCAAGCAAGTCATCAATCGATAGATTGGGTTTGAAGAAAAGGGGTAGAAAATAGAAGGAAGTCTTGATGATGAAAAAAGTAGACGCCTTTGTGAAACTCAACTTCAATCTCAAATAAGGGATACCAAATCAACGTTGTGATCACTTGTCATCATAATCCGAATCTTTAGTCGTTTGTCGTTTTAGTGAATCTTATTCGGATCATTTTTAGTGTTATGTATCATGTTTGTTGTGTTGTTTTTGCGCTTTGAATGGTTAACGGTTGTTAATTATGAATGTGGGAACTAACGGTGCAATAGCGGTTTGCATTGGAGGGCTAACGGCTGAATTATAACTTGTAAGGACTGGCGGTGTAAACTTGTTTCAACTTGAAGGGTTAATAAAAAAAGAAAAGACTAATGGTGTAATTGTAATAACCTTCCAGGGACTGCATGTGCCATATTCCAATTCTTATTAATGCACCAAATTCCCTCCAAACTATATCTTCTACGTTTTTTGAAATTTGTAAAATGCAACGATTGTATTTTAGTTCATTCTAGTTTGTACGTTGATCGTCGGTAACATGTGAATATACCACGATGATCGAAACGAGTTCACGATCGCAATGGTATATGAAAGAAGTCCCGTAGTTAACCGACACTCGAAACCGAAAAACCCAAAAATTACTTAGTTGTTCGGTTCACACTATCTTCATAGTTGTTCGGTTCATAAGTTGTTCGGTTCACAAGTTGTTCGGTTGATGAAGTTGTTCGGTTCACAGGTTGTTCGGTTTACAAGTTGTTCGGTTGATGAAGTTGTTCGGTGTACTATTGTCCTTTTCTTCTTTCCGTCCTTGTCTCATTCAAACCGTGTGGAAACAAAACAAAGAAACCTTAAAAAACTTCTTAAATAAGCTTGAAAATAAGCTCTTTCCATCACAAAAATAAGCCACGAAAATGGTACACAATAAGATGCGTGACTTTTTGTACGAAACGATAGCTTATAAAAGGAAGGAAAACAAAAAAAAAGACACGTTTGTTTAAGTAAGAAAAAAACGTGTCTCATTTTTCTTGACAAACCAAAACGCACCCTGATTTAACCAATAAGCCCAGAAATGAAATTTTTAAACAGAAAGCCCAAAATATTTATGCTGTTATCTAACGTTTTGTATGTAAGAAAGATTTGAGTGTGTTCAAATAAGCAAAAAAAATAAGAGTTAAAAACAATAACTCGAATGAAAAGAAAACAAAACTTATGACACATAGCCAAAATTCTATAAGCTCTAATACAGCCACAAAAACACCCACTCATATAAATTACACCCCGGTTAGCTATGATGCTATTGTACGCAATAAGAAACACTTGCTATAACTTGATCCGGAGGTAGGGGAGGATTAACAAGAACTTAGCCATATTAATTTAGTGAATGAGAGAAAAAGGAAAGTTCTGTATTGTGTTTTAAAGAGGAAAAGTTCACACATACATTTAAGTGAAAATGATACAATGAAATCCTCTCCCATACATGGGAAGTATGGAGGGGGATATATATAAGTCAAGATTAAGGGAATAACTATTCTAAATTAACAATTCTAGTCCTGCAGTCTTGCATAATCATAACTTGTATAATTCCGTATTTGCTCATCATATTTTAAGGCTAACAAAGCTCAATACGGCGTATTGGATGACTTGGCGTGGGCTCCAAGAATAAAATATTCCAAAATTCTTGCGTAAGAAATTGGATAAGCCATATCTGATTTTTGGATATGGCGTATTGACCAATACGCCATATCTTATTTCTTAGATACGGAGTATTGACCAATACGGAGTATTGGGGTTTTTGGATACGGAGTATTGGCTGAAAATGTGTTTTTCTTGATTTTTGACCAAAGTATCATATACGGCGTATCAATGGCGTATTCTTCAAAGTCAGGCAATGGTCTTGAGTTCTTCAAAGTCTTTAGATACGGCGTATGCTTCTAGAATGATACGGTGTATTGATGTTAGAATCAGTGACTTTCTCCAACTCTTCGTTTATGCTTCAAAACACGTGCCTTTTAGCATATCTTCACCAAGTACTACATAATTACTGCAATTCTCAAATACAAACGATTAAGTAACAATTCTTTGCAATAATCATACAAAATGGGTAATATACATGGGATAAATGATGCTATAAAAGTGACGTTATTTGATGTCATCAGGGAGTTAGTACCACAACCTAAGAATATGATAATCATAGGAACTAAATGGGTGTATAGGAATAAGTTAGACGAGGACGGTGTGTTGTTATCTCGTAATAAGGCTTAGATTAGTCGCCACTAAGGCTATAACAATCAATAAGTGTGGCATCGATTTATGATTTAACTTAATGCCCTAGTTGCTAGGTTAGAGTCTATTAGGATCTTGTTAGCTTATGCTTATGCCTTAGATTTTAAGTTATTTCAAATGGACGTAAAAAGTGCATTCCTGAACGGTTTCATCAATGAGGAGGTATACGTGGCACAACCTCTGGGATTTATTGACTTCAAAAAACCGGATCATGTTTATAAACTCAAGAAAGCTTTATATGGTCTTAAACAAGCTCCTAAAGCTTGGTACGACAGATTAAAAGCTTTTCTTATTAAACATGAATACAACATGGGAATGGTAGATAACATGCTTTTTACAAAGAACAAAAGTTCAAATCTCATCATCGTTCAAATATATGTCGACGACATTATATTCGGTTCGACTTGTCAAGACATGTGTGATGACTTTGCCAAAATCATGCATGACGAGTTTGAGATGAGCATGATGGGTGAACTTAACTTCTTCCTTGGACTACAAATAAAACAAATGAAAGATGGTATCTTCTTTAATCAATCTAAATATATTAAAGAAATGCTTAAGAAATTTGGCTTAGAAGATTCTAAACCAATGAAAACCCCCATGTCCTCGGATACTAAACTCACGAAAGATGAAGAGTGTGAGTCGGTAGATAGTACCAAGTATCGAGGCATGATAGGTAGTTTACTCTACCTAACGGCAAGTAGGCCCGATATCATGTTTAGTGTCTGCCTTTGTGCACGCTTCTAAGAGGATCCCAAAACCTCTCATCTTGAAGCGGTTAAGCGTATCTTCTGATACATTAAAGGCACTACGCACTTAGGATTATGGTATCCTAAGGGGACCGGCATAGAAACCGTAGTATATGCCGACTCTGATCATGCGGGAGATTATGTGGACCAAAAAAGCACTAGCGGTATTTGTACGTTCGTAGGATGTTGCCTAACATCGTGGTTCTCGAAGAAACAAACCGCTCTTGCTATATCCACGACCAAAGCCGAATACATAAGCGCCAGAAAGGCATGTCAACAAGCACTATAAATGAAACAAGCTCTCATCGACTACGACATTCGACTCGATGACGTCCTGATCATGTGCGACAATAAAGGCGCAATTGACCTTAGCAAAAACCCGGTGCAACAATCGCGTACTAAACAACTCGATATTTGTCACCACTTTCTTTGGGATAATGTCCAGAAAAGACATATCTCTATCTAAAAAGTCTCGTCCGTCAACAATATCGTCGACATTCTCACTAAACCTCTTAAACGTGAATCGTTTAACTATCTACGTCTTGGTTTAGGAATGATGGAACACATTCCATAAATCGTTCTCTTATTTTCTTCTGTCTCGATTCTAGTCATTGTTCCATTCCATGTCATGACAACTTAATTACTTCATTCGAAGTATTTTACGCATTTTTAATTTGCGAAATGCAAAATTAAAACGTCACTTCCTGTGCAAATCTTCGTCAAAATTTTTGTCCAAAACCCTCCACTAGAGGCGGCTCCCATAAATAGGGCGGCCCCTGATTAAATCAGGCGGCTCCATATTGATATGGGACCGCTACCAGTCGAGGCATATGTTTGTCATCCCATTTTTGTTGAACTCAAAAACAAACACCCCCTTCTCTCTAAGTGCAGCGACGAGAACCACCATAAACACACCAAATCTTAAAATCAACATCTAAGACTCAAATTAAAGATCAAATCAACATCAATAATCAATCCTAACATCATTAAGATCATCAATTCTAAGTCATTCTATCAATTTTCTCATTAATTCGTGTCTAGGATTCATGATGAACACAAAATCAAAATTGGGGATTTTTCATTTTTCTTTTAATTATATGCAATTATGACTATAATAACACAATGTATAACTAATATGCTTTCCATAGACATAGGATTTTCATAATTGAGTGTGTTTGACAAAATTTTTGATATGAACAAAAACCCCAATTTCTTTCGAAATTACTCACGTTAGGAACACCATAAAAATGTTTTAATGCATTGTTAATACACTCTAAAATCGTTTTTTCATTCATGTATAATGATCTCATAAACATCATTCGAAATATTTAATCAATGAATATTTATTTTTGAAATGTTTGGATGAGCATAAGTGAATAAAGGAGTGTTTGGGTTAACTCATAGGCTTTTGTTTTTTAGAGTCGAGTTAGCCGCCACTCCACATTTGTTACATGTAGGCACACACTAGGCACAACAATTCCTATTAACTATACAAGTTCACAATTATAAAATCTTGTATTATTTTTCATTTTAGGTAACAATGCCTCGCAAAACCGCCGAAGACCACCAGAATACTAAAAGCTATATTCCTAAAATCTCTAACGAATATAACGCACCACTAAAACATATGTTTGAATTCCTTGAAAATCGTTGCATTCATGAGGGTCGGGTGGTTTATCTGGATTTTGATGACTTAGTCTATGTTAGATCCATGTTTGGGCATATTGGGTTTGATTGTCTTCTCGACATTTATGAGCAAATTGTTCCTCGTTTTATTCTTGAGTTATATAGTCAATATCGTGTTAACTACACTCTTAAAGGTCAAATGTTAATCGAGTTTGTCATCCAAGATCAATTATTTTCTTACACTCTCGAAGAATTTGGTCAAATTATTGGTATTCCTTTTCGAGGTCAATGTTCTTTTTCCGACAAGTGGTCTCTTGACAACTTGCAATTTAGCGTCCCAACGGGTGGCCCTTATCAAACTAACCCTCCTTCTAGTGATGAAATCAAACTATACGTTCAAGAGGAACGGGAGGGTCATGTCACTCGTATCCGTCATGATAAAGTCATTGATGTTAAAGATAATCAAATCTTAACTCGTGAAATCATCACAATTATGAAGACATGGGTCGACATAATTCGTGAAAATGTTTTTTGTCTCGGTGGTAACCGGGATCATGTCCTGGCGTGTCTTTGTCACATGCTTTATTGTATCGCTAGGTCTGAGCGATATAATCTTGCATACTTTATTGCAAAAGCGAATGGAGTTTGTCACCAAACAACCTCGGTTAATTCTACCATACGGTAAGTTATTAACTCGATTGTTTAAATATTGTTAATACAAATAATGTCTAAAAACGTTATTTATATTTTTCGACCTCTTGATTTTTTGAAGATAACAAAATGTAAAACGATTACGATAAAAATAAACGTTTACAAATTATTAATCGTAAATTTCCATTTCAAATGTAAATCACTTAAGGTATGTATAAACAAATCATTAAACATGATTAGTGATCAAGAAAATAATTTTTCTTAACCATCACATTTTTACAAAAGTTGTTTTTACAAAAATAAATATATACAATATATTTTTTAAATAAAAGAAATGTTTAATTTAAACATATTAATTCAAATATGGTTTTCTCCCCCAAAATGGAACTTTCCATACCAGATAAAACCTTCCCTAATAAAAGACAAAGAGGGGAGCGTCAGTCTATGGAGGCCCCCTGATAGGCCTGGCGGCCCCCAAATATATCTGGGACTGCCGGGACCGCCTCCAGTGACCGTTGGAATCTCCTGGTTATAAATACTGCTCTACTGTTGGCAGAAAATTAGACTTCTTTGCACGAATTTTCTTACACTTCTTTTTCTCTCTAAAAACCTTCTTTCTCTTACTAAATATCTTAAGCAAGTTTTAAATGGACAATTAACCGGTAAAACTATTCAACCCCACCCCCTTCTAGTTTCTATAAAAAGAATTCTAAAAAAGATATATAAAGACAATCCTGCTATTTGGTCAGAAAACTGATGACGCTCTTGTGTATTTCGTACTGGCTTCAAACACAACGGGACCCCCGGCTTCAAACTCTATATGGAAAGAACTGCACTTACCATTTGAAATTGAACACCGTGCCCTAATTGGGCTTGAGAATTGTAATCTAGATCTGATTGCTGCTGGAGGAAAAACGAATGTTCCAGTTACACGAATTAGATGAATCTTAGACACTATAGGTGCCTCTTCCGGAATAATCGATTATACAAAGCAAAGAACCAAAGTATGGCACGACGCTCGCTCTCTCTCTACGAATGAGAAAAGAATTCAAACAAGGAAACAAGGTTCTGCTCTCAAAGTATAAATTCAAACAGCCGAAACTCAGATCCCGTTGGCTAGGACCATATGTAGTGAAACATCAATATCCATCCGGGTATGTTAAACTCTATGGAAAAGATGGAAAAACATTTATTGTTAATGGTCATCGACTCAAACTATATCATGAAGAAGAAGATTATAATGACCAAAGGGAAGCAGTTACTCCCTTCTTTCCCAAAGAATGACTCACCAGGTTCGAGTATAGCTAACGACTCTCTTAAAAAATTAAGCGCTTCTCGGGAGGCAATCCGTGCTTCACTTATGTGTGGAGGAGTCCCTCCTCCATTTTGTCACTTATATCCTTTATTTATTCTCTAAAAAAACAACAAAAAAAGACGACTATGATTATTTTGGTGCAAGTCGAGTTGGTGAAAACTAAGGTTTTTCTTTAAACCCTAATATGGTCAAACAATTTTGGTCATTTATTGGTTAAAGCAGCAGGTTATAGCAGCAAAGCGTAACAAGAGGCAGCACATGTACAAAAAGGAGGCATCGTTGATTTATGGTGTTTGAACAGTAGATGTCATGATGGTACTGATGCTTGTTCATTTTTACTGATTGAGAACGAACACTACTTACTACTGCTCGTTATTTGGTTAATGCTGCTGATTAATATTTAATACTGCTTAGAGTTTGTTAATACTGCCAAGGTCATGCATTATACTACTAAGATATTTTAATAGTGCCCAATTACAAGTTAGTACTGCTATGGTGTTCGTTAGTACTACTTGATTTGAGGGGAAGTAAGTTAATACTATTCGTGTCTACTTTGTACTGCTAGCCTTAAAAAGTTTACACTTCCAGTTAAAGGTTAGTACTGCTTGTTGAAAGTTTGTACTACTGGTTTATCGTTTGTACTGTTAGCTTTAGTAGATATAGGACAACACACAGTTTTTGGATCTCGTATAAACACCACCAAAAGGAAGGAGTACTTACTTTGGTTCCTACTGAAAGTTTTTACAGCTGCTTTGAATACTTTTAATACTGCCAATAGAAGGAGTTACTACTGTTGGTTGCTATTGATTGGTTTAAGGGGAATCAAACGGATTCAGATTCATTCAAATGGATAAAAAGGCTATTATTTTTGGGATTATTTGAAACAATTGATTATGAAGAAGATTGTTTATTGCTTATTTAACGGTGAAGTGGAATTACTTGGGTACGTGTTTTATCATATCTCAAATGGCTTACAACATTTGGAGGTAACTTGTTTGTGTTTTCAATGTTGTGACGAAACTTGTCAAAATCTAACAATGGTGTGTGATTTTTCTTATGGTGCTCAAAGCTCACATTTGCTATCACTTGGTATGTGTCTAATAGAAGATGAGGATTTTTGTCAAGAGGTTGCGATCTACTTATATTTCACAGATTTATTTATAAGTTTGGAGTCACGTGGATAGTACAAGACATAAGATTCAAGTTTGGGTTATTCTACTTCAGCATCAAGTTCGTTATACTCAGTTTTCTTCATCAGTGATCATTACATAGAGCCTACTGAGTTCAAGATTCAAGAGATGATAAACATACTTTTTAGGGGAAGTTTATTGTTGACATGTTTAACCAACTACATGCAACACTTGAGGGGAAAGGGTTTTTGTTCTGTTACAACTGGCTGTTTCATTATTTACTACTGAGTGTGTGTCTTTTTCTTATTGTGCGTAATGGTGGAGGAATTTTAGTATTGGAAGGCTGATTGGTTGTGTAGTAATATTATTTGTATCTGTTCTGATCCAAGGTTCATATCTACAGAAGTACCCTTATTCGATGATTACAGAAAGGGGAAAGATTACTGTTTTTTTATTGCAGGCTTTATTGTGTATGGTGGAATGTTCAAGGAGATCTTAAGTCAAGGGGAAGGCTTAAAGATGTTTCATTCATGGAGATAGTTTTGTAATATCAAATAGGGGAAGATTGTTGGGTTTATAGATTTGATGATTACAAAACTATATGTGCTTATATGAAGACGAATGAAACAGAAGGCTTTAATATGACGTTAGTATTCTACATATGGAAGAATTAAACGATGGAGATTTCCATGAAAGATATGCTTTGAAAAAAAGTCAAAGTATCAAAGTAGCTTCCTTAGTACTCTTGGTTTTTCTTGTAAAACCTATTTATAAAGGCTTATTAGGCGTCTGGTATAGTGCATCCAGAAACATAGAGCTCTCCCAATGAGAGTCTAGTAAACATGGTGTGTGTGCACAATAGTTAGTTAGTTAAATAGTCTAGTAGCTATTATTAGGTTAGTGTTTAGCCTCAATGAATCATTTGGGGCTGTGATGAATAAAGAAAAACCTTGAAAAACATCATTGTTATTATTGTTATTATTTCGCTGCGTAATGTTTATCTTTGATGTTTATAATCCTATATTAGATCTAAACAATCTGAGTCTTACAACGATCTAGGAGTTTATTTAAACTCCAAAAATGGTATTACTCATAACATCTCAGCTCAAGAACTCCCGCAATCAAAATGCGTGTTGAAAGAAAAATACGACACTTGCAAGAAATGCGTAGAACATGTGACACGAGGCAATCGTTACCACAAAAGTTTTGGTGTAACGCCGTAGATACTTCAACATATATTCTCAACCGAATCCTAATTAGAGCCATTCTAGGAAAAACACCTTATGAAATCTTGAGAGGTAGGAAACCAACTCTTGACTATTTTAGAGTATTTAGAAGCAAGTTCGTCATTTTAAACACCAAAGACTACCTTACCAAGTTTGACCCAAAGTCTTACGAAGGTGACTTTCTAGGTTACTCCCAAAATAGTAAAGTATATATCATTCTAAGAAACTTACTAGGAAAATCGAAGAATCACTCAACGTGACATTCGATGAAACTCCTCCACCCTCTAAGACATCACCCTGGGTGGATGATGACTTAGATGAAGAAGAATCCATTAGGGAGACCGAAAAACACCTAGAAAATGTTGTTGAGGATGAAACATTAGAAATTGATGAAATAGTAAATATTAAGGAATCTAGGAACCATCCATTAGAGAATGTCATAGGAAATCTTAACCAAAGAACCCTTAGGTCTCAAGCCCAAAACCAAAGGAACTTCTTTTGTTTTTTTATCAACTATAGAACCTAAGAATATGAATGAAGCTTTAGGAGATGAAAGTTGGATAGTCGCCATGCAAGAAGAATTAAACCAATTCATTGCTAACGACATTTGGGAGTTAGTTTGAAAACCTAAGAATATGACAATTATAGGAACTAAGTGGGTGTTTAGAAATAAGTTAGACGAGAACGCTGTTGTTTCTTGAAATAAGGCTAGGTTAGTTGCTCAAGGCTACAACCAACAAGAGGGAATCGATTATGATGAAACTTATACCCCGGTTGCTAGACTTGAGTCCATTAGAATATTATTAGCATATGCTTATGCCTTAGATTTTAAACTATTCCAAATGGATGTAAAAAGTACATTCCTGAATGGTTTTATCAATGAGGAGGTATACGAGGCATAACCTCTAGGATTCATTGATTTCAAAAAACCAGATCATGTTTATAAATTAAAGAAAGCTTTATATGGTCTTAAACAAGCACCTAAAGCTTGGTATGATAGATTAAAAGCTTTCCTTATTAAACATAAATATAAAATAGGAATGGTAGATAACACTCTTTTTACTAAGAAATCGACCACGATTGAGAATTTGATAATGAGGTGCAATTTGAAGAGTCTTGTAATGCCAATGGTATTACACATAACTTCTCGGCTCCACGCACTCCTCAATCAAATGGCATAGTTGAAAGGAAAAAATAGGATACTTCAAGAAATGAGTAGAACTATGTTGAATGAGCAATCGTTACCACAAAAGTTTTTGTGTAATACCATAGATACTTAAACATACATTCTCAACCAAATTCTTATTAGAGCCATTCTAGGAAAAATCCTTAACGAACTTGAAGAAGGTAGGAAAACCTACCTATAGATTATTTTAGCGTGTTTGAAGCTAGTGCTTCATTTGAACACCAAAGACTACCTTACCCAAGTTTGACTCAAAGTCCACTACTAAAAGGTGTCTTTTTAATAAGGAATATTCTCAAAATAGTAAAGCCTACTCATCTAAACAAACACACTAGGAAAGTCAAAGAATCACTAACGTAACATGTCGATGAAACCTCCCCTCCACCCTCTAAGACATCACCCTGGTGATACTGACTTAGATGAAAAAGAAAAAAAGCAATTAAGGTCACCGAAAAAAAAACCTAGAAAATGACATTGTGGATGAAACTTTGAAATTGATGGTATTAGTTCCAACATTAAGGAATCTAGAACCATCTATTAGAAGAATGTCATAGTAAATCTTAAAACCAAAGAAATCCCTTAGGTTCTCAAGCCCAAAACAAAAGTAACTTCTTTTATGGGTTATATCAACTATAGAACCCTAAGAATGTGAAAAGCATTAGGAAGAATGAAGTTGGATAGTCGCCATGCAAGAAGAATTAAACTAATTCATTGCTAACGACGTTTGGAAGTTAGTTCGACAACCTAAGAATATGACAATTATAGGAACTAAGTGGGTGTTTAGAAATAAGTTAGACGAGAATGGTGTTGTTTCTCGAAATAAGGCTAGGTTAGTTGCTCAAGGCTACATAAACAACAAGAGGGCATTCGATTATGATGAAACTTAGGCCCCGGTTGCTAAGACTTGAGTCCATTAGAATATTATTAGCTTATGCTTGTGCCTTAGATTTTAAACTATTCCAAATGGATGTAAAAAGTGCATTCCTGAACGGTTTTATCAATGAGGAGGTATACGTGGCACAACCTCCGGGATTCATTGATTTTGAAAAACCGGATCATGTTTATAAACTAAAGAAAGCTTTATATAGTCTTTAACAAGCACCCAAACGCTTGGTACTGATAGATTACAGCTTTCCTTATTAAAACGATGAATATAAAATGGGAATGGTAGATAACACTCTTTTTACTAAGAAGAAAGGTTCTAATCTTATCATTGTTCAAATATATGTCGATGACATTATATTCGGTTCGACTTGTCAAGACATGTGTGATGAAGTTGCCAAAATCATGCATGACGAGTTTGAGATGAGCATGATGGGTGAACTTAACTTTCTTCCTTAATTACAAATAAACAAATGGAAAGATGTATATTCTTTAATCAATCTAAGTATATTAAAGAAATGCTTAAGAAATTTGGTCTAGAAGATTCTAAACCAATGAAAACCCCTATGTACTCCGATACTAAACTCATAAAAGATGAAGAGTGTGAGTCAATAGATAGTACCAAGTATCGAGGCATAATAGGTAGTTTATTATACCTAATAGCAAGTAAGCTCGATATCATGTTTAGAGTCCTGCCTTGGTGCCCGCATACCTAGAGCTCACAAAAAACCTCATCATCTTGAAGCGTTTAAGCGATCTTCAATACATTAAAGCGCACAACTACTAACGCACTTAGGAGTATCCTAAAGGGATCGGCATAGAAACCATAGTATATGCCGACTCTGATCATGCGGGAGATTATGTGGACCGAAAAAGCACTACCGGTATTTGTACGTTCGTAGAATGTTGTTTGACATCTTGGTTCTTGAAGAAGCAAACCGCTCTTGCTATATCCACTACCGAAGCCGAATACGTAAGTGCCGAAAAGGCATGTCAACAAGCACTATGGATGAAAAAAGCTCTCATCGACTACGACGTACGACTCGACGAGGTTCCCATCATGTGCGACAACAAAGGCACGATTGACCTTATCAAAAACTCGATGCAACATTCTCATACCAAACACATCGAAATTCATCACCACTTTCTTTGTGATAATGTCTAAAAAGGACATATCTCAATAAAAAAAGTACCGTCCGTCAACAATATTGGCGACATTCTTACTAAACCCCTAAAACGTGAATCGTTTAACTATCTACGTCTTGGTTTAGGAATGATGGAACACATTCCATAAATCATATTGGTTTGCTCCTCCTTCTTCTGTCTCGATTCTAGTCCGTGTTCTACTCTGTGTCGTGACAACTTAATTACTTCATCCAAAGTACTTTAAGCATCTTTAATTCGCGAAATGAAAATTAAAATGTCACTCCTCTTTGAATAATCTTCGTCAAAAACCAAGTCCAAATATCCTTTACTGAGGGCGGCCCCCATATAGGCGGCCCCTAATATATTTGGGACCGCTAGGGGATATGGGACCGCCATCAGCAGATCATAATATGGAACACTTAAACAAGTATTTTCAAAACACAAAAACAAACACCCCCTTATCTGCTGCACTCGACAAACACGACCCAAAACCCACCAAAACTCAAATTCAACCATTAAAACATCAATTGAAGATCAAATTAACACTAATAATCAATCCTAACATCACAAAGATCATCAATTGTAAGTCATTTCATCTATTTTCTTTCAATTTGAGTCTAGGGTTCATGATGAACACCAAAAATTGAAATTATGGATTTTCCATTTTTCTTTCAATTTTGTACAATTAGAACTACTAGAATAAAATGTACCACTAATATGCTTCCTGTAGACATAGGATTTGCACACATTAATGAGCTTGTAGAAAAATTGATTTTGAACTAAAACCCCAATTTTATTTTCAAATCACTCACGTTAGGAACATAATAAAATTGTTGTTATGCATTGTCAATACAACCTAAAGACGTTTTCAAACACATGCATAATGAACTCATAAAACAAATTTTAAGATACATAATTCATATGTATTTTTCGACTTGTTTGGATGAGCAAAATCAAATTAAGGAGTGTTTGGGTTAACTCTTAGGATTTTATGGTTAGGTCGAGTTAATCGTTACTCTACATTTGTTGCATATAGACACACACTAGACACGAACCTAAAATATTAATACAAGTAAAATGCAATTAAAATGTGATCTTGGTTCTCTCATTCTAGGTGACAATGCCTCGAAAATCATCTGAAGACTACAAAAATACAAGACACTATATCCCTAAAATCTCACATGAATTCCGTACTCCAATAAGAGAAAAACTAATGAACCTTGAAGAACGCTATATCTATGAGGGTCAGGTGGTTTTTGAAAATTTTACGTGCCTAAACTATGTTCGGTCTTTGTTTCATTTTGTTGAGTTTGAATGTCTCCTTGAAATCAATGAACAAATCTGTCCTCGCTTCATACTCGAGTTCTATAGTCAATATCAAATCAATTATTCCGACGAAGGTCAAATGTTTGTCGAATTTGTGATTCAAAATCAACTCTTCTCATACTCTCTTGAAAAATTTGCTCAAATTCTTGACATTCCTTGTAAAGGCTCATGTGTCTTTACCGATAGATGGAGACTTGATAAGTTGGCATATGTTATCCCTTCGGATGGTCCATATCAAACCAACCATCCTTCCATTGAGGCCATCATTTTGTCTATTTGAATTGATCGAGAAGGTCAAGTCCGTCGCATCCGTCATGAGGAAGAGATTGATGTTCTTGAATATCAAATTCTCACTCGTGAAATCATGTCATCTTTGAATCCTTTAGAGGAAATCATCCGGGAAAACATCTTCTGTCTAGGGGTAATCGGGATCATGTTCCCGCATGACTTTGTTTCATGCTTTATTGTGTTGTACACTTCAAAAAATCCAATCTTTCCTATTACATGGCTAAACGAATGGAGTGGGTCACTAAGCAAGCTAGGTTAATTCTACCCTATGGTATGCTATTAACCCGTTTGTTTAAATTTGTCATGAATGAATATCCCGAGTTGTACAACGAGTCTATGGTCTTGACAGATCGTGTCATGAATGCCGCTAAACTAAAGCAAAACCCTAGAAGAGATCGTGGCACGAGAAGAGGTCGTCATTCCACTTCTTCTTCTTCCGCCTTCGATCAACCATCCTTATCTCATCTCAACGATGATGATGACGATGGGAATGATGAAGGAACCTCACGTGCAAGTACTCCTTCCCCCATTCGTTATGTCAATTCTTTAATCAATCAAGTTCCTCAAGTATTTTAAAACCCACCTAACATTGACCCTCACGTTGAACCATTTTACACAAGCCAAACCAAAATCATTAACCGTCAAGTACAATTACAAGATGAGCAACATGGTGGAGTAAGGTCAATAGGAAAAAGTCTTAGAAGGTTGTGGAGAAACATGAAGAAGTGAGCAATAACGGAAATTGCTTTATGACATTATTATCTATATTATTTACTAATCTATTATGCTTAGGTGTTTAATCTTATGCTACTCATTAGTAACTTAGTACTTAGTATGGGAAACTTAACTTGCCATGGATGATCCTTTGATTTTATCATCCTAAACCAATGCTTGCATGCACCTCGATAGACTCTCTGTTATATATATGATATTATGCATGCTTATCTTTTGATAAAAATTTCCTACACATGCTTCCCTCATAGAACTTAAGATAGTTGATATTGTTAATTGGATAATAAGTATTAGATAATTCATGATGAGATAGGATTGGCTGAAAAAGGGAAATTTAGAAATTTTTAAATACAAGCATATCAGGAAATTCTAGAAAAAGTTTTCTGTCTCTAGAAAACGGCCCCTAAAATACTGGGTGGCCCCTAATATATATGGGACCGCCAGTAATTAAGGGACCGCCATCAGAGGTCACAGATTCTTCTACTGTGACCTTCTGAATTTCTGTGTAGTTGACCACTATCCCATCTAGGCACAGCTATAATTTCTGCATTTTGACAAACACCTTTTTGAATCTAAGTTTTCAAACCCCATGCCTTACTTCTTCAATCCATTTCTTCCACCTTAAATCATGAACTCTCTTTTATCATCATCTTCATCACCTCATTCTACCATGCATTCCACCAATGCTTCCTTATCTAATCCTTCCAAGAAAATCAAAGTCAACATAATCTCTCCTAGACACTTATTTGTCAACATATCTAGTGATGAAGATATCACCACCACACCATCTCCTACAACAACCTCCTCATCTCTAACTCCTCCAAATGCACCATCAAAAACCACATTCACTAATCAAACATCATCAAGTCAATAAAACACATCTTCTTCCTTTTACTCAAAACTTCAAATTTCACCACCATCTTCACATGAACCAACTTCTCCTCATCAGTTGAACCCCTTGCTTGACAACATTTTGGATGTTCCTCCTAGACCTCTAAATCCTTAACCACTTCAAAGTCATCCTTCCTTGGATGTTACACTTTCTTTGTCCCCAATCACTCCTCTTGATCACATTCATGACACACCATCACCACCATCTCAACAACAACCTCAACCACCTATCATGGGTCATCCTCTTTTCTACAACTATCATGACTATCATGGGTCAACTTGAATTTGTTGTTCTCACAACCGAAACATTTTCTTCACCCTAAGAGATGAGATGAATATCATGTTTGCTCATCTTGAATATCTTCTTACTACTGCAATCACTTCACACTTTCCACCTCCACCTTAAAAATATCTAAATGTTTTCATAAACGTGAAACCTCAAACCTTTTGCTTAAAAAGTCATTCTCTATGAATCATTTAAGACTTATGTAGTATTGTTCCTCTTTATCTTGTACTAGTTCTAGTTTTATCTTGCATAAATGTATTAATTGGATGTGCTAATGTATGAGCTTCTTGTTGGTTGAATGAAACTCTTCTTTTGTTAATTTAAATACAATGTGTTAACTTGAAAGATATTTGTCTTGCACTTGTACTTCTAACTTTGTTTTGTAGCAAATTTTTTTTCGTAAGATTGATCCCTTGGTGCCCCGAACAAGGGGGAGCACACATCAAGGGAGAGTCTTGATTTCGTCGATTTCTTTCTTCCTTCGACAACTCGACGATCATTCTTTTTGAATTCGACTAAAAGGGGGAGAAATGGAACATAACTCATTTAATAATTTGACATCTTTAATTTTATTTAAAATGAGTTTATATTTTGTCATCATCAAAAAGGGGGAGATTGTTAATACAAATAATGCCTAAAAACGTTATTTATATTTTTCGACCTCTCAACATTTTGATAATAACAAAATGTAAAAACATTTACAATAAAAATAAACGTTTATAAATTATTAAATGTAAAATTTAATTTCTAAGATTAGTGATCACGAAAATATTTTTCTCTTAACCCTCACTTTTAATTCTACAAAAGTATTTTCTCAAAAATACTTTTACAAAATATTTTCTAATTAAAATAAAAGTTTTATTAAAAACTTAAAATTTGAAATTCAAATTTGAAATTTAAATTTTCCCCCCAAAATAGAAGCTTCTACACCAGATACAACCTTTCTCACAAAAAGACAAAAAAGGGAGCGGAGTCTAGGCGGCGGCCCCCTTATAGGCCTGGCAGCCCCCTTATATATAAGGGACCGCCTCCAGATGACCGTTGGGATTCCCTGCCTATAAATACTGCTCCATTCCCAGCAGAAAAAATTCCTCTTTGCACGAAATTTTTCAGTCTTTTCTTTCTCTCTCTAAACCTTCTTTCTCTCACTAAAACTCTTGATCACTATTTTCTTTCTCCCTCATCTAAACTTCTTTACTCACAAAAACTTTGATCAACTAACAAACTTTGATCTTGTTTCAAGTGATCTAATCTCTTCTTCTCACTCTTCCTCGCATTCAAGTTCAAGAGAAAACACTCGTATCGTCAAGAAACGAAGTTGTTTGAATGTAGTGATCTCAACGCTCTTTTCTTTAAGTACCTAAAACTCTACATTGTATTTTTATCTTGAAGTATTTGTGTGATTCAGATATTGTGTAATCCAGATAGAGTGTAGATCTTGTGAGTGTGTATATTTGTGAAATTGGTAATTGGTTCTAGGCTAAGATTAGGACTCGTCATTAGCTTAGTGTCTGAAATAAACGTAATCGTCTGTAAACGGTTTTCTCCGCCTAAAAGAGCTTGTCCAACATAGTGAAATCTCGAGTAGGATACTCGGGGAGTGGAGTAGGGCGAAGAGGTGCTTCATAGCCGAACCACTATAAAATCTCGGTGTCTTGGTTTGGGTTGTTCTTTTTCTTTTTTCTAATTTCTTCTTTACGTTCCCCTTTCTTCTTATCTATTGTCTTTTCTTCTTATTTATCTTTTCTCTCTTTTGTTCCCCTTATTTTTAGGCCTTATCCTCTTTAACATTATTATTATTGTTATTTAGTTTTTGTTTAGATAGTCATTGCTTGTTCATATTGTGATTTGATTGAACATATAACTCGGATCTATACATTTTTGAAAGTAAACTTTTAAACCGTAAACAAACATGTAAACTATTCAATCCCCCTTCTAGTTTCCACAGAATCTCTTAAATCTCAACTTGAACTTTCATATAACTTCAGTTTAATTAAATTTGAAATCGACCGACTTTCTAGAGAATATTACTATGCTGATCACATGAATGCTATAATTTGTATGTATACTAAACTTTATGAAGTCCTTAATCTGCAATGTGATTATTTAGAAGCATTAGAAAAATGTAAACGTCTTGAAAATGAGCTTTAAAAAGAAACACAAAGTCAAAACGTTTTTAAGAACTCGAACAACATGCTATAAATCTTGAACTTGCTTTACAAGACTGTCAGCACCAATATAAACAATATCAACTTTGGAAACAAAAAGAATCTTCGTCATTTCGAGAAAGTAATGAGAATTTTTTTGAAATACAAGACCTGAAAGCTCAATTACAAGACAAGAACATTGCCTTAAGTGAGTTGAAGAAACTCATTAAAAAAATGAAAGGAAAATCTGTGGAAACTAAGTTTGTAAAACAATCAGTTATTCAACAACTGAATGCTTTTAAATTTTAAAGGTCATCAGTTTTAGGTAAACCGACTCATTTTTTAGATTCTCTTGAAAAGAAAGATTTTTCAAAGTCAAAGTTGGTTACCATAAACTCTTTACCATAGGAATTTTCAAAACCATTCAGTCCATAGATTTTGCCTAAGAATGTGAATCAAGCTCAAAAGAATACAAACGTGATTGCACCAGGAATGTACAAAATGAACACTAAGGTTACCTAAACTAGAACACCACAGCTACAACAAGACATTAGGAAAACTAACAAAGGCATGTCTTTCTCTACAGGAGTAATTTCCACTACTAGTGTTAGCAGACCACAACTTAAGAGCAATCAATTGGAAGATAGATTCTTGCATACCAATAGTCAAGTGAAGAAGAAGGAAGTAAGAAAATACCGCAGAATCAAGTTTTTAAAAATAAAGATGTCTGAACAAACGTGTAATGGACAATTTGGAAAGCTAAGACCTCGAATGTTAATTTTGTATGTGAAACTTATGGAAAATGTGTGTTGAATGACATTCATGATATGTGTGTTCTTCATTTTATTAATGGTGTGAATTCTAGAACTAAGAAGCCCATTGTTGTGCCTACTAGTACTAGAGAACCCAAGAACAAAGTGACCCAAACTGTTGCAAAGACACCCTTAAGTAAACAATTATTTCATAATCCATTATCCACAAACCTTAAAGTACATTTAAGAATCTATATAAGCATGTTAGTAAGACATGTAGCTGGTGGTACCCTAAGCTTACACCACCTGGATATACATGGAAATCTAAGTCCAAAATAGAAAATGTTATACCAAATATTAGTGTGCCTCTAGGAACTAAATCTAGAACTACTAATATTTCTGAACCTAAGACTATTAGGAGTTCCATCTTGTCCAATACTCCATTGTCTTCTAATTCTTTTACAGCTCGTAGAGATAATCCTATTCATCGTCGACTCTGGGTGCTTAAAGCACATGATGGGAAATCTCAAGCTTCTTGTTAACTTCATGGAGAAATTTCTAGGTACGGTATGATTTGGAAATGATCAATTTGCACCAATTCTCGGATATGGAGATCTAGGGGGGGGGGGGGGGGGGTGGGGGGGGGGTGGGGGGTTGTTCAAGAAATACATACAATCAAAAAGGGGGTTTACTACGTCAAAGGGCTGAATCACAATTTATTCTCGGTTGGTCAGTTTTGTGATGCGGATTTGGAAGTTGCTTTTCAGAAGTCTACATGCTATGTTCGTGATTTGAAAGGAAATGATCTTCTCATAGGCTCTGGTGGACCAGATCTTTACTCAATCACTCTTTAAGAAACAACTTCTCCTAATCCAATCTGCTTAATGGCTAAAGCTACATCGTCTCAAGCTTGGTTATGGCATCGTTGTCTCTCACACTTGAACTTCGATACCATCATCTTGCTTTTAAAATATGATATTATGACTGGCCTTCCAAAACTAAAATTCGTCAAAGATCATCTTTGTTCTTCTTGTGAGTTGGGGAAAGCTAAATGTAAGTCTTTCAAGACTAAAACAACCCCAAGCTTAAAAAGATGGTTACAGCTTCTACTCATTGACTTATGTGGTCTTATGAGGGTAGAAAGTATTAATGGAAAGAAATATGTTCTTGTAATTGTTGATGAGTACTCAAGATACACTTGGACTCACTTCTTGAGGTCCAAAGACGAAACTCCTGAAGTTCTCATTGACTTCCTCAGACTTGTTCAAAGAGGACTTCATGCTCAAGTAAGAACAGTTCAAACTGACAAAGGCACATAATTTTTAAATAAAACTCTTCATAAATATTTTTCTAAAGAAGGTATTGAACACCAAATGTCTACTCCTCGAACACCTGAACAAAACGGCGTTGTCAAAAGATGAAATTGTACTCTTGTTGAGGCTGCTCGAATAATGTTAAGCACCACTAAAGTTCCTTTGTTCTTTTATGCTGTAAGTGTTAGGATCTGTAACTAGATAGATCTTCTAGCCTTCTTCGAGAATGTATAGTACTTATTTAATCACAAGCACATTACGTTGATAGACTCTAGCAAATGTTTAGCGGAAACTAAGACGATTATAATAAGAATAACAATAATAATAACGATCCTCTAGGATCTCTCTATTGAATAATAAATTGATTTTGTGTTTTTACAATCGGTGGTCCAACCTAATCTAAAGTTTCATTTATAGAGAAGAAACCCTAAATTATGTCAACTAGAAAACTGAAAATCTTCGTAAGAATATACATCAATACAATCACTTCCTAATTTATCTGCAATTCCATATTTAAGTGAGATAATACTATAAATATAATTCCTTAATTACATTAATTTACGTCTATACATAACAATCAGCAGATTCTAACACTGACAGCATGAACGAGAACAGACCAGCTAGACACATAAAACAGCGTAATGCTATTAAACTGTCCGCAGAAATGACTTAGTGCTATCAGGCAGACACGAATATGTCTAGACCAACAGAAACGGAACTTAGTCGTTTGTAATTTGTTCCAACAATCCTCCCCTAAACTTGGTGTCGACTCCGTTTAATTCCAAGTTTCCAAGATAGAATCAATCTGAGGCTAAGAGGATTGAAGACAGCAGGAACAAAGCAGACCCCCAGCATTAGCAAAGTAAACCAGCAGCAGTACATCAACAGCGAAAACTAGAGAAGGCACAACAGCATCCAAAGAATCACATGATGCACGATGAACACAGAACCCATGATCAGCAACATCTCCTAAGCATCAACTTTCCCAGCCTTTGCAGTCAACAGCACCAAGACAAAAATGTACAATTCAAATCCAAGAAAAATTTCAGATCTAATCTCATCACTTCCATGTGTGTTAACTCCATTGAGAGGTGAAATCATTTAAAAATGTAAATGGACTTTGATGCCTAACCAATTAGCCCATATAACCTCCTGAGTAGTCATTCATTGGCCACCATAAGGTGTAATGTCCATGGTCAACTAAGAACCCTATTCAACTCTCAGTACTTGAAACATTGGTGAGTTGAATACCATAATGGTATTGGGTCAAACCATTGACAGCCAGTCAACGGATTTTGATATGCCTTTACCTGTAGGCCACGTTATGCGTCAGGGCTAGTCAATCCTTTGGCACCAAGACAAGGTAAATTTCCATGTGGAATTATAACCATGTCAACTCTTTGTACATGAAACATGGTGAGTTTGATATACCATCGCACTTTTTTGTAAAGTGTCAACCATCTAATAATGGATTTGTATGTCTTTACCATAAGCCAAAACTCTTATGGACTAAGTCAACTCTGCACATAGACAAGGCATGGTGAGTTTAAAACCATACAATTTTTAGTAAATTGATCAACTAACATCGGATTTGAGAAGTCTTAACCATAGCCGTTGCTCCTGGACTAGCAATTTTCATCCCAACCGGAATAATGGTGAAAATGAATACCATCCAGGTTTGGTAACACTTGCATAACCATCAACGGATTTGAGTTACTCACCAAAGCCGTTTGCAATGATGAGCCAGACTCTTTCTTGGCTGTTAGCCATGGTTAGCTGAGAACCATTTGTCGTGCAGTGCAAGCACTAACACCAAAGTGATACAACACAAGACTATATATCAGTAACACTAACTCAAGATACACTTATTTTTTTTTTTTTTTTTTTTTTTTTTATTTAAATAATACAAGACGAAACAATTGAAAAGAACCACTAACAAAAACATCAAACTTACATAGAGCAGAGGCAAGACACTCATAGTATTCCGCAAGGCCATCCTGAACCGTCTGGGGGGGGGGGGGGGGGGGGGGGGGGGGGGGGAGGGGGGGGGGGGGGGGGGGGGGGGGGAATAAACACTTCCAGCAACCACAACATCCCGACAGTATGAGGGTGGAACTGTGAGCCTGTGGCGTAACATCCTTTCCAGCAGTGGAGCCCGGATCGGATAAAACTTGTCCACAAACATATACACAGTTTTCCCATTCGTTAAGTCCAGTACATGAACAGAGCTCTTGGGATATAACCTCCAACCACTCACAACCCATTCATCTTGTGTCCTCCAAAAATCTTCCACATCATCAGAATGAAGGGACTGACACAACAGATTGAAGTCTCTCCAATAGGTCTAGAACCCACATCGGACCATCTGGGTTGAGCAAAGTACCTTATTTCCACTCGATCCGTCGACGTAAAAGAAGGAGATCCTCCACATAGACATGAGGTAGCAAACTCATTATCAGGGTAGAAGAAGTTCCTGTGCCGTCGATTTTCCTGATAATACACATGATAGTAAGTGTTACGAAGCGGGCAACGCACAATTTCCCAATCTTTAAATGCGCCATACGGAATAGGGGGAATATACTCCTCTATATCATCATCACTCTCACTCTCAGAACTGAGGAAGTCTCAACATGGTCTATCCCACAAAGAGTTATCACTTTCGCACTACCCCGCGATGTTTACTTACGAGACCGAGAGGAGAAGAGGGAGATCAGAAATGGGTTCAACCTTTACCTGGATCAACAATCTCAATCATCTGAGGAGTTTTCCACAACCACAACACTCACAGCAGAAACTACTGACCGCCAAAGAGAAATTCTCATCTAGTACTTCATCATCTGAGTCCGAGTTCAGCACAAGACGAGACAACCTATCCTCTCTGTCCTCATCACAAATCCAATAAAAACGCATGAATTCCCTCCATCCGTGGGTACAACCAAACATCGAATGGGTACAGTGATCATAGAGAACCGGGGACTGGGAAGAACTATCGTCCAAAACTAGCAAATGGGATGATATTCCCAAGCTCATGAATGTGAAGCAGCAAATCCATTGGCTGCTGAAGTGGAATATTTGTAACAGTAACCAGTATTGTCAATTGTACGCACTCAGCAGTTTAGAATAGCAGAACCAGACATAGGAGTAGAACCAGCAGGATGAAAACTTCTACCACCAGCAGAATCGGGATCATAAGCATGGAGTGAGGTAGCAGTAGAACAACAAGGGCTGTGAAGAAGTACTTCAAAAAACCCGATTGATCCTTTTAGAGGAGGCTCAGTAGATGGCAGGCAAGGGTCAAAATAGATATATTGACACTCAGTAAACGTCCTTATCCCAAGACCTCTGCAGATGATCTCGTATTCATCAGATCACTGGTTGCTTTGACATAGCCGTGGAAGCTTTCCATAGTGTGCATATGACCTATTATGTGCCGCACACCACTTGATTTTAAACCAAGTTACGCATCATTTTGGTGACTTCTATTTGCTTTAGCGGCTTAACCTTGATGCTCGATAGCGTAAATCTGCAAGGCTCTCTCTTCCGTTCCTTACTGGCAGTCATGCGCTCATAAAGTTTGTCTTCGTGACATCAGCTCCAACAACTCACGTGCCAGTGCAGGATTTGTACCGACTGCACTCAAAGTCAACCAGTCCGTGTCCTGTCATACGCAGCAAGAGTTCATCTAATTCCTTCGCACGCTGCACCAAAACACGAGGTAACGTCTGCCTGTATCCAAATCCTCATCCTGTAACCTGGCAGGACCAACCGCGCACTAGATTTCCTGTTCTTCATCGAGGCGTTGGCCTGGTCCTGTCGATCCACTGCAAGAAACACACAGGGATCTCTAATCTGGCATGGGAGCTTGCCCCTAATCAGCACCACAATACGACCAGCTGAATTCATTCAGAGATATCCACGTGATGAAGAACATCAGAAAAAGAGGAGCATGAAACTGCGCAAGAAGGCTGATGTAATTAAGCCTGTCCTGGCACTTCTATGAATCACCACTTACGCCTAATAGGATCCTCCTCCCTCTTCGCGTGCCTCGATGTCCTCAAGAGGAAGCCGTAGCTGGATAGGTGACCCATGGCTTCAGATGCCATACGTGAATAGCCTTTCAAGGGCATCCGCATCTTGAGTATCCACATCCCCTTCTGTGGCAGGAGCATCACCCACCAACCGGGCTGTCCTCAATTGTTTAACTGTTCGTTCCAACTTCTTTACTCGGGAAACAAGTGTCAAAATTGCGCCCCCCATGATTTTCTTTGAGGTTCCCAACTCAGTTTTCCAATGTAGTCCAGATCCGTCCCATACACGCATGTCAATCTCGCAGATAAACTTGTTAGAAGTGCAGGGTCCTCTGCCCTACCAGCAGCATCAGCTGTGGTGGTAGGAGCATCATCAGGCCCAGCATGTGTCTCCTCATGGAAGCCACCAAAAATGGTATCATCTTCCATGGAATTGAGATTATCAATGTCCTCAGGCGCAATATAGTTGGCAGGCCTAGGTAGGGGACCAAGATAACGGGTTCCTCAAGAGCAGGGTCAACAAAATCAAAGGGACGGGGCGGTGGGCCAAAAATGATTGGGTCAATAGTATCAGGGTCCACATATCCAGCTGGTTTAGGGACAGGGCCAAACACTAATGGCTCCTCAAAACGTAGAGTCTGTGCGGGCGGGATGGGTGGAGACGCAGGCTCAGGTGTAGGATATTCCCCCTAATGTGTAAAGAAGGTGCAGGAACAGAAAGGCCAATGGGTTCCTCCAAGTCAGTAATAGGCTAAGACAAGGAAAGGTTAACTACCCCATTCGGTCTCAGGCAGCCTCTCTCCGTTGTATGTTCCCTAACAGGGGAAAACGGAGGAGGGTGAGGAACAGGGTGTGCTTCAGCTGGACTACCAGCAACTGCATGGGCAAGAACATTTTCCTCATCCGCAGCATCATTGCCAGCAGCAGCAATGGCAAGCATGGGTGGTGTCAAAGGTATAGGCCTCTCCTCCCAATTTTGAACTTCTATTAGTAAACCAATTTTCCGAGAAAACCAAAAGTGGGTCGAGGGGTTTTCGTGCTCAGCCTGTCCTCTATGGGGCCACAAGCATTGTAAAAATCGTGGGTACATAAAAATTTATGCCTTGTAAGCCTTAACATTCGTAACATCCTTCTAAGATAAAGCGGAAAAATTATAACCCTTCCAGTCGATAAAACAAATAAGGCTTGGCAATGGAACTTGGAAATTGATTCCAACTTCCAGCCTTAGGGCTCAGACAATGCAAAATGGTATGCACCAGAAATCTCCATTGAGGAGAGAGATGGTGCTTCAGAAAAGTAAGGGTTCGACCTGGCGATACCAATAGCCGCCCGATACCCCGCCAAAATACAATCAATGTGCATGTCAAAGAACCATTTGCATCATCAAGTTGTAACTGAGCCCTAATGAGCGACTCAGTCACGACCACCTCACGGCCGTCAATAGTGGCAACTAGGTCATGAGACCCAGCAGCATTTGGGCGGACTGTAGCTGTTGCCCAAAATTGTTTGACCAAAGAGTCAAATACGACCGGAGGGTCATGTGTTAAGGCGTACCTCAATGGAGAATGGTCCAAGTAGCTAGGATAATCAAGAAGTCCGCGAACCTCTTTTCCCATCCCCGAAGTATGCGATTCGGATGTGATCATCTTGTACTGGAGAGTGCCGCCATTGGTGATTACGGAATAGTAGAATTGATAGGAA
The DNA here is from genome assembly GCA_026074375.1 of Tanacetum coccineum. Classification (NCBI taxonomy): domain Eukaryota; kingdom Viridiplantae; phylum Streptophyta; class Magnoliopsida; order Asterales; family Asteraceae; genus Tanacetum; species Tanacetum coccineum. The sequence goes on from BQNB010005618.1 coordinate 41,515, forward strand.
CAAGTAGCCAAGGCAAAAAGATTTTAGATGAATGTGTGTGTTGGTGGGAAGGGGAATGAAAATTGTATTAGGGGGTAATTAGGAGGTGAATGATGACCAATGTGGGAAAAAATTAACCTTTTAATTCGATTGGTACAATATTAACCTCGGAAGTTGAAGTAATTGAGTGAAAAATCAACTTGTCCGCCGCTTTTTCAGGCAAGTGGAGACCGCCAAGCGCCGTCTAATTGAAATTTAAAACGAAAACTATGCAACTTGCATATATTTAAGACCAGCAGGTAGAAAGTCAACCAGCAGTAACAAGTCTTAAAGAGATCAGCAGAACCAAGTCAATCAGCAGAATTGATATGTGACGTGTTGCTTGATATGTGACCAGCACACACGCGTCAGGCAGCAGATACATTGTTCCTCCAGCAGGATTGGATACTATCAGCAGAAATCAAGTGACTAGGGGCAGCAGAAAGAGTCAGCCAACAGCAGACATCATGTAGACAGCAGAATGAACACCCTATCAGCAGAAATGAATCTACCAGCAACATAGCCCATAGCTACCAGCAGGAACAAAGAATCCAGCAGGAACAATAACTACCAGCAGAACCATAGACCAACCAGCAGAAACCATTCGTCCAGCAGGAAGAATAACTACCAAAGCAAGAACGCCTAAGACCAACGCAGGCAGAAACCATTCGTCCAGCAGGAAGAATAACTACCAGCAGAACCATAGTACACACAGCAGAATCCAACCTGTCAGCAGGAATAAGGTACAACTAGCAGCAGAAACATAGAACTACCAGCAGAAACCGAATTTGCAGCAGGAAGGATAACTACCAACCTAGCAGCATATGACTACCTGCAACCACAAGAAAATAGATCCCAACAAAACACCAAATCTAGCTACGATAAAGTTAAAAACAAAACATACAAGTGTACAACACCAAGCCTCACCCTTAGGCTTATACCTCCCTCAGACACACGAAAGAGGGATGTCAACCATCCCAATATGGACTACCAGATACGCAAATCGTGGTCCATCAAATGCCTTGGTCAGTAAATCAGCCACATTGTCATCGGTGTGAATCTTCAAAACTTGAATCAAGTTCTTCTCATTGGCATCTCGTATAAAGTGATGCCTAATCTCAATATGCTTGGTCCGCTATTGGAAACAGGGTTCTTCACTATGCATATGTGCTCTGATGTCTATGAAGATTTTGAGTATATTCATGAAGTTGAAACCATAATCCAGCTGTTTGTTCTGAAATCCAAAAGACTTGTGCACAGCAGCTAGCAGCAGCCAACGTAACTCGGTCCTCAGTTGAAGAAGGATAGCCACATATTGTCTGCATCTTGCACTGCCATGATATTAACCTTCTTCCCAGAAATTGACACCACCTGGTAGTGGATTTCCTATCCCCATGAGAACCAGCATAAACACTCACTGTACAGCTTCAACTGAAAAGGAGAAACTTTAGGGTACCATACAAAGCCTATTTTGGTTGGCCCTTATGAGATACTTGAAGTTTTTCTGACTGCATTCAGATGAGAAGTCTGTGGAGTAACTTGATGTCCTGGAACAAGCACTACTGCAACATTATGTCAGTCCCCTTAAGCTCGGTGAGATACATAAGTGAAACCAATCATGGAATCGGTACAAATGTACATTAACTGGTGGATCATTTCATCTTTCAATTTGGTGTTTTAAGCAGCTTCAATAGGGTGTGTTTCATTTCATAACAGATACCCATGTCGAACTTAGTAAGCAAACTTTGAACGTACTGTCTTGGCTGATAAAAAGACCAACAGCACACTGTTTCACCTGTAGACCTAAAGAAGAAATTCTCTCTCCCCATAGCACTCCATTTCAAATTCACCTGGTCAATCAATCCATCAAATTCAACACAACCAGGATTTATTGGGTATGACCCAAAAGATGATGTCATCCTCATAAACCTGTACCAAAATTATATCCCTGGAATCTTTCCTTGATGAAGATGTCTTGTCAATAGTACCTCTTCTGTAGTTTGTGTTTAACATAAAAGTACAGTACTTTTTTAGCATACCAGGCTCCTAGTGTTTGATGAAGTCCATACAGAGCTTTAACCACTCTGTATACATGCTTTGGGAAGTAAGGATCTTCAAATCCTTTAGGTTGAGTGACATACACTTCTTCTTCAATTTCGCCATAAAGAAAGCACTCTTAACATCCAGCTGATATACGAGAAATCCCATATAAGAAGCAAAAGCCAAAAACAGTCTTATAGCCTCTATTCTGGCCACTGGTGCAAATACCTCATCGTAATCAATGCCCTCCTCTTGTCGGTGTCCCTGTGCAACCAACCATTGCCTTTATTCCTACAATATGCCTCTACATCTGCCAGCATTGTTTCTTCAAAATCCCATTTTTGTCCCTATTGCATGTTTGTTGCCCAGCAGGGAGAGGGACAAGTTTTCCATACTTGCTTATTGATGAAGCTGATTGCATCTCTCTTGGCATAAGCATCAACGCCAATCATGATCCTCAAGTTGCCTTTAGCTATACTAGTAGTTCTAACTTGAGAAAGGGAAGCAAGCATACAGACAATGAAGTGGTCGGGAGTATTGATTGTCCTTAGTTGAACTTGAATATAACCAATGAAAGCCACTCTTCACCAAACTTGATTTATTTTGAGCTCTGCTTCTTTGTCAGAACTGGAGAACAAGATCAACAAGAATCTGTGACTGAGATGAATAGAGTTTACCCCGTTTTTTGTTAGAAATTGGATGCACTTCCACATCAGTAGGCTAAAATTTTAAGAGTAGCACTAAAATCATCATCATAGGTAGGAAGATGTGAAGATGCAGATGAGAGTTGATCCATGCACAAAAACCCCCAAATCAGAAGGGGACGGAAATCGTGTAGTTGTTTTCTACCTGTGCCCCAGATGACCGGAGGAAGTGAAAGACGCATCACAAATACAGAGTTGGGTCAGCAGAAACAGATGAACAGACAGCAGGTTTGCTCTTTATCAGCAGGACCAACACTACCAGTCAGGAGTAAAGCCTATCAGCAAGGATGACATACAGCAAGTATCGACTATCACAGCCGAAGGACGCCATTAGATACACCATCAGCAAAAATAATGCCCCATCAGTGCCCGAACAACAATAATCAATGCCAGCAAATCCTTAACAGCAGAATCCAACGACCAGTCAGTAATCCTTAACACAGAACTCAACGTCCAGCATGAATCCATAACAGCAGAAACACCTTGATTTCGAATAGTCCAGCTCAGCTTGATCACATATTTCTCTGCCGTTGCCTGCGAGAACAAATTAACCATAATCCGGGCAGTCTGCTCCTTAGCCTTCATATTCTTGTCTTTGAAGCTTAGCAAGCCTCTTCTGCATAGATCTGCATTGCGTATCCATAAACTAGGACCATTTCTAGATGAAAGAGCTGCAAATCTGTTTAGAAGGTATGAAGGTAACGCAACATCACTTGGCTCAAACAACTTTCAGAATCTGAATCATGACTTGTTACCTGTATTTATTTTATTTTCGAGTGTACCTTGCAGGTGTGTCATTTTAAAACGAGTATTAACCTAGTGAATCATTGTTAAATAGTCAAAGGACAAAGCACTACCACCTACATACCAATTCCCCCCTGAACAGTAGGGTTTATACTTCGAAAAATCTCGATTCAGGGTTTCTTTCTACCCTCTTTGTTTGGTAGATATAAAACCCTAAGGCCTTGCTATTTGAAGCATACCCAACAAGAAAAACCGTCATCAGCTTTAAACCCTCAAATTTACCCAAATAGTCACTTGGTATTAAGTAAAGTTACATGACAGTCCAAAAGGTTTAAGATGACTTATCTGAGGAGACCTTCCCAGAAAATCAATTCATAAGGTGGTTTTTGTAATGTGTGGGTGGGGTGGGGGATTAGTAATATACAACCACTGTTTACGACATAACAAGAACAAGCCGTGCTAACAGCCATCATTCAAAACATGTTAGGTAATTTAGAGTCTGCCAACATGGTTCTAAAAAGCGGCCTCTAAAGAGTCACTATTTTTTCTCTCAGCACCCCATTTTGTATGTGGGGTTCTAGGAATTTCTATAGTCCCCCTTAATTCCCCTGTCCCCAACAAAGTTCAATAAGTTTTTGCATTTTGAAACTCAGTCCCATTTATCACAACCTTATTCCTTTAAAAACCTTTTTATTCAGCTGGTTTCTATTAAGGCAATGAATTCTTTAAGGACATAAAATGTTCATCCTATTGTACCCAAAAAGAAAGTCCAAGAAAACCTGCTGAGAATACATCCTGAAACCACTAAGGAGTATATTTCTGGTCAATACTCCTGATATTAGGACAAAAAAGGTCCGATAATGGAGTAATTGCAGAGTATCGCAAATCAAGTCTCCACAGCAGAAATAAGCTCTATGAGTGAAGCCGTTATGATGCTTTCCTTTGTTGCAGAGCAACACAGTTGATGTTCATTGGTGAACACCATGAGAGGTATCCCATTAACCAGACCTTCCATAGCTAGCTTGTTGATTTTTTTGAAGTTCAACATGACCATGGTTTGTTGCAGATTATCATCTGTGCCATCTGTTGATTCATCTAAGGATGCTTTTGCGACCGTAGGCAATTAACCTTTTGTTCTGGTTGCAGTCTGAAGATGTGGAGAAGAGTAAGATCATGTTCCTCGAATTCTTAGTACCTACCGACTTGCATCAGGCAATTGAAATTCTTCCGGAAAGGCACCAAACAATCAGTGTCTGTAAGAGAACTTTGTTGCTTTTTATCACAATGTTGTGATACAGACAATAAAGGTTAAAGTGCTGCAGCCTTCAACATAGTAAAAACAATTTTCAAAGTCACCAGCTTTGAATCTCGTATGGTGCCTTTTTCCCGGAAATGTCTAACCATCATCGCCCCTCCAATTTTACAATGCCGTCTTGATTGTACTAAATGCAGCAAGTCTTGTTCCCTTTCCTTGTTTTTCCTTCATGAGCTTCTTGAGCAACCACTGGTCAACTAAACCTATGTCATTATCTGTACTAGAATCACCCTAACCAATCATACAACAAAGCCATTTAGTACACTTGGAGACCCAAGCCAAAACTGATAGCTGCCTTAGTGGATCATTAATTATAAACCCATGTGGGTTGACGAGATCCCCCATTACTCTTTGATACGCCAAAAAACCTGTTGTCTATTAATTCTCAAGAGTAACCTGCCTGAGGTCTTAACATGCAGTATCCCCAGTCGTCCCTTAAATCCATAAGACATAGGTCATATAAGTTTATTCGGAGTATGAAAAAAAAAAAAAAATAACCAGATGAAGGTCTGAAATAAGGTCGAAGCAGCAGGATTGAGCCATCCTCCAGCAGAAACACTGGTCTACAGCAGAAATAGTTTTCTGGTCTTTTAGACCAACCAGTAATGAGATGGTGCAACCAGCGATAATTGACTTGCTGGTCTGTTTCTAAATAAAAGTGCTAGCACAAATAGATCTACCAGCAGGAACATGCTGGCGAAATCCCAACTAACTACCCACAAGCAAGAATTGCCTGCTGGTGCAGTTTCTACTCAGCAGTCAGAATCAGATCTACCAGCAGGAACGATCTGGGCGACTTTCCTTACTACCGTTAGCAGAAACAGATCTGCTTAGAGTTACAAGGGACAGAAACAACACAATTATAAAAATCACAATCTTTAATCAAATGCAATTTAACTACCTCAAACAAAGACATTTCATAACACTCACGAAATTGTTTTTACACAACAATTCCTATTGTTCGTATCCACCTTTTTATTACACAAGATCCTAGGAGATTTTACATTCTCCAAACAAGAAAAACTAGGACTGCCAGTAGTGGAATTTGGGTCTTCAATATCAGACTCTGGCAAAGTCATAATATCAACAGCAGGTGGGATGTCTTAGGTCCTGTCCTTGAGGCTTAATCACCACAGGAATGCCTATGGTTGTTCCGTCTGAGTCTGAAGACTTGTCACTTTAATCACAAGAGACAAAGTCATTAGATACTGAATAGATTCAGAAGTTGAGTTATCAGTCTTTGAAACCTATAACTCACCTTTGTTTCTTCTATGTCAAAAAGTACTGGTATGGCATGGCCATATAAGTTCCTAGTTATATGGAGGAGGAACACATGCATTTCCCCAGCCTTGACAAACCTTGAGGTAAAGAGGTTTAATCCCCACCATCTCAACATGACTGAGCTAAAAGAACACTATGACTGGACAAATCGAAACACTTCATCTACACCAAAGTACGCTTGAAATCCTAGGCCAATTTGAGATCTTGTAGACATAGAGCAAATCGTATCGAATTTTTTTAAGTTCTTGGAAGATTCCTTTCCAGCTTTTTCAAAGCTTAGCTAATGTCGCTTCAAAACTTGACTTCCCATTCTTTCTTTTCTTTTGTGCCTGATCATGTAATTTTCAGTATAGCTTAGTGTGTTTGGTGGTGTTTTCTAGATTAGCAGATAAATTCCAAATCTTTTTCTTCTAAACCACTGAGTTTTAATGGTACCGGGGGGGAATCTTTTTGTGATTCTAAAGTTTTAACAGCATGCTGATATGCCTGAACTTTAATGTAACAATCATTATACAGACGATCAAGATTTTTATACATAATATTAAGATCATTTATTTTAGAATCACAACCAAGGGGACAATTTTGTACCTTAGGAGAAATTCCCATCATAGCAAACTCATCAGCAGCATTAGAAATATCAGCACCATTATTATCAGCATCAAGTCCAGCCATCATCCCATATACCTTTGCAACCTCATTAGTCTTGTTTTCTGCCGCATGATCTGACCAATTCACCATGGAATCAACAGAGACCAAGGCTTTTGGTTCGTCTGTCTTAACTTCTGTGACCTTAAAAGCAGAATACCTAGCCTTATCATCAACTGTCTTCACATTACACTCCCTAGCAAAATGTCCCAATTGAAGACATTTGTAGCATCTAACCTTCGCTTCTGTCAACACCTACAGGCTGCTGATTGTGTAGATCATCTTTCGTCCTGCCTCATCTCAGAACCTCTTTTAATCCTTATAAGAGAGCATATGCCATATGTGCCACTTTTAAGACCATTTCTATTCTTCCATCTCCAACTGATCAACCTGTCACGTCTTCATTAATCAAATCTTGATCTTGTTCATTCTCCAGCAACAAAAGATTGCAGAAACACATTCATTACTTTATCGAGAACTGACAAAGTCTGAGAAACAGATGGAAACAATACAAGTTTGCTTATCAAAATAAAAGTAGGCTTTGAGCCAGAACAAGCAGTTCCAATGAAAGCAGAATGAGTGGGAGCAGCAGCAACTTTCACACCATAACTATGACCAATTCTGACATCAAGTTCAAGTGACCTTAGTTTGTTATACAGGTCATCAAAACTCATTGACTCAAGGCCACCTCTTGTTTTTAATGCCAAAGCAACTTGCGACCACGAAGAAGGAAGGGCTCTTAGAAACTTCAGGTTGATGTCATCATTGTCTGGCCTTGCCTGCACTTGATTCAACTGACTCAGAATCTTCTGAAATCTGTCATAACCCTTATGTAGGCCTTCTTCTTCTGTCACAGAGAATTCTGCAAACTGCTGTTTAAGCATAGTCTTCTTCATCTTCTTTGATTCTTCATTCCCAACCGAAACCTAGCCTTGACTGCCATATCCAGATAATCCCTTGCAACATACAAAATGATTAAAATCAGGGAAAAAAAAAAAAAAAGCTGAATATCTTCAGTTAGAAGCCCTTAAGCAACAAGATCTCACCTATTTTTACCCATTGTACAGCAACATGTTCATCAAGAGAAACAGGAGGATGAACAATTGTATTCCTTTGCAACTTTTACCAAAAAAAGTCAACCATCTTTGGGGCTGATCCCTTGCTTGAACATTCCTCCAAAGATTATGATCATCAATTCTGTATCCAGTAACTCCTTCTTCATAGCCCGAAACTCATTATTTCCTTCTCCTAATAATGGAAATTTTTTGGCATTATTGGCTGAGACAGTGCTGTTTGGAAATGTTGAAACTGTTGTGTTCTGGAATTATTAGGGTACTGCAGACCAGTCGGGTTTGTTTGAGTTTGTTAGTGGGTGAACAGCAGGTTGTGAGAAAGAAGTTTGAGTGAATGTAGGCATTGGTTGTATGGGTTCAGGCATGAAGGTATCATCTTGAGTGAATGAAGGTGAAGCAGATGGATTAGGCATGACAGTATCATCTTGAGTGAATGATGGTGAAGCAGATGAATTAGGATATGGATAACGTAAAGGGTGACTAGAGTATGTATAGTAGGCATGGGTTCTGACATAGATTAAAGATTAGAGTAAACAAGTGGTTATTGATGTGTACTACGTAATTCTTCTTTATCAGAGGCTCTCTCCAGGCTCTGATACCACTTGTTAGGATCTGTAACTAGATAGATCTTCTAGCCTTCGAGAATGTATAGTACTTATGTAATCACAAGCACATACGTGAGAGACTCTAGCAAATGTTTAGGCGGAAACTAAACGATTTAATAAAGAAAGAAACAGATATGAATTACGATCCACTATGGATCTCTCATTGATTAATAAATTGATTTTGTGTTTTTACAATCGGTGTGCAACCCTAATGCTAAAGGTTTCTTTTATAGAGAAGAAACCCTAAATTAGTCAACAAGAAAACTAAAATCTCGTAAGAGATATACATCAATAACAAATCACTTCCCTAATTTGAATCGTCATTCCTATATTAATTGATATAATACTATAATTATAATTCCTTGAATAACATTACTTACTCTATAAATAACATCAGCAGATCCTATCACTGCAGCAGGAAACATAATCGAGAACAAGACCAGCTGAAACATAATCACAGAATGCTATTTAAACTGTCAGCAAAATGACATAGATGAAATTGTACTCTTGTTGAGGCTGCTCGAATAATGTTAAGCACCACTAAAGTTCCTTTGTTCTTTTAGGCTGAAGCAATTACAACAACATGTTTTACTCAAAACCGTTCACTTGTAATTCCTCGACATAAGAAAATACCTTATCACATCATTAATGGCCGAAAACCATCTGTAAAGTTCTTTCACATATTTGCCTCCTTATGCTATATCATCAAAGATGGTGAGAATCTTAACAAGATGAACGAAAAAGGTGATGCATGTATTTTTATGGGATAATCTACAGTGTCAAGAGGTTACAGAGTTTATAACAAGAGAACAAGATTGATAGTTGAAACCATCCATGTTAATTCTGACGAATTTCCTCTAATGGAGTCAGATCACGTCAGCTCTGACCCCACACCACAATGTAAGACTACGGCACTTGAACATAACAGTTTAAGTCCTGATCCCTAAAGTCATGAAAATGTTACATTAGCAGATAAGACTGTAACAATGTCACTTAATGAGTTGAATATTTTGTTTAGTACGATGTTCGATGAATATTTCAATAGAGCTTCTTCAGTTGTGTCAAAATCTTCTACTGTTACTACTGCTGATGCATCCGATCAACGTCAACAACCAAACATAAATCCATCTACTTCAACAGCCGTTGCTACAGATATAACTCAATTGAATATTCAAACAACACCTGAAACCACAACTCAAGCACCAACTGTCAATGATATTGCAAACATCCATCAAGCATAAGATGTAATGGTTGACGAAGATAAATTTATCAAAATCTTTAGTACATCGGTATATGAAGTGGGGGAGTCATCCTCTCAACATGTTGATTCATTAAACATGCATACATTCTACCAAATACACCTTATAAACACCATTGTACAAGAGATCATTCTTTAGAACAAGTCATTGAAAATCTGTAGAATATCTTAATCACACACCTAGATGACTAAAAGGAAAGGGTTTTAGAGAGAGAAAGAAGTGGATGGTTTCTAGTGAGAGAAAGAAAGGAATATATGAAATTTTGAGAAAAACCAACACCCTCTCTATGTATGAAGAGAGTATTTATAGTACAATAGGGCTGGTTACTCATGGATAGTCCATGGGTTGACCCGATTAGCTTACTAAGCTTCCAAATATTATGCTACGAGCTATCTAACGATATATTGGCAGTGACCGATACTTTTTATGTTTCTAACAATCTCCCCCAAAGGGAGGTCACTCTAATTTACAAAAACTTAAATCTAGCATACTATGCATGTCTTCAATCTTGTGCTCGTAGTCTTTAAACTTCAATCTTTAACTTGTGATATATTGTAGTGATCTTTAACTTTAGGCTTGAGCTTGTTCCTTAAATCTTGACTTGCATGTGATCTTTGAGCATCTTGAGATCATCAACCAAGCATAATATCTTATCATCATCTTGTGATCTTTTGCCATCTTATGAACTTGTGACCTTCAGACCAACATGCTCATACTTTACTTGATCGTTAACTTAAAAGCTTTGTGACTAAAACATCTTTCTTGAAGTTTTTTTTCTTTAACACTTCATCGCTTCAATAAGGACGTGCGATATTAGAGTAACGGAAGTCTTAAAACATCTACTTGAGCTTTCATAATGTCATTACATATGTCGGTCGAGTATGAGCATGTGGTTATGAATCTTGACTTGTCTTGAACCAGCTGTGGCCACCATCGGGATTACCTACATGAATGGGTTAGTGATAAACAACGTATATGGATGAAAGTGTCATTGTTACTTTGTCAAATACGATTGCAATTACCAAGGTTCCTCGTTAATCAGCATAAATATTGTCTGTGATCAGTTTGAATTTCAAAGAATCTCCTTAACAGGGTTTCGCAGATGCACTAGTCGTTCTCATTACCGGAGCATCTCAAAGCAAACAACACGGTATGAGTGAACCAGTAAGACAAAGTCTCACCGATTGAAACAAAAATTGATTTGAAAATCAATCGACGTGTCACTTGCTAAAGTTATTTTGCGGCACATCAAGAGTTTTAAGTATTTCAAAATTCGTCAACCGTCAATTCATAGTCTAGACAGAATCAATATCCAGTGTTACAAGTTTGATTCATATAGGATCTCACAAGTCACCTACCGCAGAGCTTGTTGATGTTGGCTCTGAAAGGATTTCCATTGTCATTGTGAATACTTTAGTATCAGTCTGATGTTCTGGCAATATCATAAGGATAATGTGTAGGACTCTTAAGATATTACTTGTTTTCATAGTGTATGAAAAACAAATATATTAGAATAGTGTCCTAGTGAGATTTATAGATGACCTCTTTATGGCTCTAGACTTAATAGTGCACATTTAGTTTAGTGATCGAAGGCTGGAGCAGACTGCCACCTTTTCAATATCAACTAACTCGGAGTGAGGAAGTCGATAGAAATGTGTTTAATCTCTGTGAGAAATGAAACAAGAGTCTTTTGAGAGACCTTGAGTGGCTGAGGAGGGTTGTGTATCGCATCACTGGGTCCATGATGACTATCTTCAATACCAGACAACAACTTAGTGTTTCTGATAGCATATGTATTGACCCAGTTTCTGCATAAGTGTAAGGAGGGCTTCTTTCTTTTCACCCTTTATCTTAACTTTTCTTTTTCATTTTCAACCCTTCAATGCTTATCGAGATTTCATCACTAACACATTGTTGGGTTTGTTCCAGTGCTAGCTCTGTCTTAGTCGGCATTATTCCTTTTTCTCACTTTACTCCTTTTATATCATACCTAAGGACTTCTATTCTAACTAACAGAATGTCCCTGGTAGATCCCTCCAGTTCTGGCTGGATCATGGGAATGAACACCTATACCTAACCACCTTCTAACTCTAATTAATTAAATACATGGTTGGTCTTTTGGTATTGTTCTCAGCCTTAAAACCATTTAAAAAGATCGATCAAGGTACTTTGTGATATAAATCAAAACATTTAGTACCTCGACGGTTTTACTTTCAGAAATGCTCCCCCTCAACACATGCATCGATAACCAAATTTTTTTAGCATGGCCAGGAAGGAGTTCACAATTGAGCCTTTATAATCACATTTTTACATGTTGTTTATATTTTAATCATTTTCTCCCCTTATCAAAAATGTCAAATCTCTTGATATTTTGGATATCAATTTATTCAAATATGTATGAAAATTATTTAGGGAGAGAAATGTTCTGATTATATATATTAAGCCTTATAAGGAACATTTTAATGCTCCCCTTTAACTAGAGGGTATTATATGGTGTTCTAGTACGTTAATTTGAAATTTTTTGAATTTACTAAGAAATTCTTGAAAATTCGTACCAAAACACTATATATGCCTATTTTTAGTCTTACACTACTTATTTACATATTCACAAGTTTTATAAATACGCGATAATGACCTTTAAAGAGTAGAACAAGATATGACAAAGTCATATGGTCCATTGAAGCAGTCTGAGGTCTTTCCCGTATTCCCTACCACCAACAAACTTTTCCATGCTTCTCAAGATTCTTGTATCCAACAACTTTTGATTGATGGCTTTGATCATGATGCAGGTCCATTGATGATATAGTCTAGTCCATTGCCTCCTCCTCATGGTTTTGTTATACCCTAAGTGTAACTCGTGAATCATTTGACTCAGAGTGTCACAAAGTGAAATGAGAGTGCCGTTACTTAACTTGTGGAGCTCGTCGGCACGCATAAATCTCTTTCATTTAAGATTATCTTCATAGATCACACCTTGAAGGTTTGAAAGAGTGGTGTACGCTAGTCTGCGAGACATATCCACATCTTGAGTTCTTGGCTTGGTGACGTTGAGCTTCTTTTGGTAACTTTCTACCCCCAGCTGAAGGTCTTCAACCCTTTCCTGAATAACAGTCCTTCTTGCAAACATACGTAAGCTTGCTACCAAATGAACTACGGCATTCCCATCGAGGTTGTTAAGCTTTTTTTGAACAATGAGAAGTAGCATGTCTTCAATGTTGTTTAGATACAGTCTCTTGAAATCACCTTCTAGGAAAGTGTATAGTTGTTAATCCGCTCTTTTAACAACAATTTCCTCCAAGTGACCATACCCGTACCACTCGTTCACCTTGACACTGATAACGCTCGATATCTTCTTGTTCGAATAAACATCGTGCTTGGACACTATTTTGGTCGTATAACCATAGAAATTCTAGCGTTTGGTTCGCAAGTAAGAGATTCCTAAAAGAGCATATCTATCATAAAAAACCTTTATAGGACTTCATAGGTTCGGAACCATGTCTTCAATGACCTTTAACTCATACCTTGCAACTTTAGACTTTGTCGTAGAGGCTGTGTATTTCTTGTCACTGCTTCCTCCTCTTAAGTATTCTAAGTCATTGTTAAAGAAGAAGTTGGCTAGGATAATTTGATGACCTTGAGATGAAATTTGCATAGGTAGAGGTTTGGTAAGATCATAGGGACAACGATGACCCTCAGGATTGTTCCACTCACGTTGTTAAGACAAAGAACGATAACATTATTCCATAGTATAGTCTAACTCCACATAACTTTTACACGTTCCTTTCAGCAGATTATAATCCGGTCCTACAAGAATTTCTTTTGTAAGATTGTCGATCTTAAGACGGTTCATTACAAAGGCAGAGAAGTCAATTGGAGTGTGCATCAGCTCATTAAAGGTGGGAGGAGGTTTTGTAGCTTTGGCCATATCATTGAGCCAACTTTGTTTAGGCCCGTCATTAATTGATTTGCCTTTATTCCATTCAGGATTAGGAGAAGTGTCACTACTGGACTTCTTGTACCAGTTATTTTTGTGAACAACCTCATCACTAGGTTGTTCATCAGTGTTACCCAAGTCTTCTCCTTGATCCATTGGCATATCAGCATAGTCAAGCTCATTATCATCATGTTCAGCCTTGTCAAAATCTTACACAGAGATCGGTTCAACAACTTGATATTTTGTAGACTTTCCATATTTAGAAGACTTTAAAGAGGTGGCTAGAGATTTTCTTTTAGAAGAGTCCTTTGTAGCAGACGTCTTCTTTGAGGTTTTAGTTCCTTTGCTAGTCCTTTATCTTTTTAATACCTCGGTCTGATCCATCGGAAGGGTCTTCATCTTTATCAGTGTCATCTTGTTTCCTTTTCTTCAATTCATCAGCATCACCTTTATCCATAGCTTCTTCATCCTTAAGGATTGACTCTATAAGAGCATGATATATAGCTCCGTGCTTCGGACTTTTGTTGAATGACTTGGATTTAGTAATTGTTTCAACAAGGTAGTTTTTTGATTGAATTCTTCAAGTGCAGTGGTATCAGATGAGGTGATAGTTTCTTTAGGCACTTGTTGCTTTCTTGCATGCTCCATCTTGATTTCTCGGATGTCTTTAATACTTTTTTGAGGTGCATATTGCTGCCTGAGTCTATCTACAATCTCAGCTGGAACAGAGTGTTCCTTAATGATGTCTGTAAAGTTTATCTGAATCACCTTATGCAGAGCGTCGTCCAGACTTGATCTAAGGTACTCTTTTACAGCATTTGGAACCTCAAATTTGATTGTTGAAATAACTTTTGTAGAGTTATCAACATCTTTGAGCTCTTTTACATCCTTCTCTAAATCAACAATTATTTGATGGAGAGCATTAAGGGTTTCGGAGTCAGGAACAACAATGATTGAAGTTGTAGCTTCAGTTGTTGTTGGTGTTGGGATCGATGTTGATTGTTGTAGAGAAGGAAAGAGTGAGGAAAGAATGGAAGAAATTGTTGTTGCTGAGGTAGTTGTGACTATTTTAGATGGATTGAATACAGTGTGTTCAAGGATTATAGAAACATGGATGGTGAGAAGTGGTGAAGTATGTGGAACTTCATGTTGAACATTAATGTCCAGCATAGAAACCACTTCTGGTTCTGTAAAATGAAGATTCTCAAGGTTGAGGAATGCACTAGTATAGTTGGATGAAACAGTGTGACTTGAACTAAATGGAGGTACCTCAGTAGTAGCACTCTGTATGGCAGGAGTAGTAGTTTTTGCTTGTTCCATAAACTAACCTTGAAGACTTTCTATTTCTGGATTACTTTCTTCTTGTACGCCCGTTGTTTGTTCTTGTGTCTGCTCAACTTGTACATGTGCAACATTTGTCATATCTGCATCCTCTTTTCCTTTATCATCTTGTACAACATCTGTCAATCTAAAGTTGACATCACCATACAACTCTTTATCAATCCTATCATACTATTCTTCATCAACATCCTTGGATTCATCATTCGTTTCATCATCAGTAGGTACATAGTCTTCAGGAGTATGTACAAACTCATTATCAGACTCTTCATCATCATCATTTGTCTCTTGATTCTAAGAATCAGTTGTTTCATCAGCAGCTTGTTCATAGTCATCATCACTTTCAAGAACATCTTCATCATCACCTTGTTCATTGGCTTCATCACTACTGTCACCCCATGATTCATACTCGCTTTCAGAAGAATTATCTTTTGACACATCGGGAACCCCTGGTTTTAAACCAGTTCCTTCATGTGTGTCAACAGACTTGCCTTTAGGCTCATTAGGAACCTCTGGTTGTAAACTAGCTCCATCACCTGAGCCACCTGCTTGATGGATAGTTGTTTCCCGTCGGCTTCTCTTAAGAACTTTCTTCACCTGAGCTTCCTCTAATAAGGCAGCTTCAGACAGCAAATCAATTCTTTTGCTTCTTTCAGCCTTTGTTGGTGTTTTCTTCTTTGACACGGACACACCAGGAGTTTCTCGGATTTGCACGCCAGGTAATTGTTTTCTAGAAGACTTTTTGGAAGGTACATAGTTAATGCATCTTGCCGGCTCACAACCGATGTTGCAGTCTTCAAAATAAGGCACATAGTTATAATAATCCGAGACTGATAAAAGTTTGATGCATCTTGCCGGCTTACAACCGATGTTGCAGCCTTCTAAAAGGTTGAGGAAATTTCCAAGGTCAAAATATGTTTGCTGCATCTTGCCGGCTCACAACCGATGTTGCAGCCTTCTAAAGGACCGAGGTTTAATAATGTTG